>JAUMHO010063046.1:0-16286 GCA_032360965.1 Ulva armoricana
CATCCACCACGGGCATGGTGTTTCTGGGGCCGCCGAACATGATCTTGCGCGCATAGCCGGTCTTCTCCGTCGCAAACTCGCCCCCCAGCGGCACCGCGAACATCACCGGCCGGTCCGCCGCCTCGGGCGGGTCGTTGGCGTTGGCACCAGCCCGGAAGGCCTGTCGCGACGCGATGAGATTGGCCGTCCAGTGGGCCGCGGCACGCAGGGCCACCTCGGCGGAGTTGTTGGCGACCTGCTTCAGCGGATCGGCCGTCTGGTTCCGCCCGCCCGCGTAGTTGAGCGTCAGGCCCGCAGCGCCCGCGGTTGCGCCGCCAGAGTCCCACGCGATGCGCGAGCCGAGCATCGGGTCGGCGTTGTCGTTCTCTCGCGCATAGGGCAGCAGCACATCCACCGCGCCCGCGTAGATCGCGTCGATCCCTTGCTGCATCAACGCCCAGTTCGGCGCGGGCTTGTTGGCCGAGTCCACCTGCTGCGCCGCCCGCTGAATATCCGCCAGCGCGGCGTTGACATCGATCCTCAACTCACTCGCCGACAGTTTCTTCTCCGCACCCGCCGCGAGCACCGTGCTGGCGATCGGTCGTGCCCCGCTCACCGTGGTCAGGTGCTGGCGGATATCGACCTTGGCCTGCAAGTAGGCGCTGGGGTCGGGCTTGCCGTCGGGCTGCACCACCGCTGGGTCCGCCGGTCCGCCGGGGATGTACGCGCTGGTGGTGCGGTCTCGCGAGAGGCTCTCGATCTCCAGGCTGCGGTCGTCGCGCAGCGGGCTGAAGCGGGGGAAATCGACGTTGCGGCCCGAGAGCGTCTCTTCGAGCCGCGAGCGGCGGCGCGGGTCGTTCACACGCTCGCGGGCGCGCAGGTCGAGTTCATCCGCCAGGCCGAACTGCCCGCCCGTATCCAGCGTGGGCACATAGTTCTTGTCCAGCTTCCCCGCCCGCAACGCCGAGCCCGACGAGGCCACCTCGGCCCCGGCGCCCGACCCGCGCGAGTACAGGAACCGACGGTCCGCCGCGCGAACTCGCCCGAAGGGGTTGGAGGCCGTGGTGTTGGCAGCCGTGCCCTCCAGAAAGAACATGATGGGCTGGTTGCCCGAATCCACGCCGTACTGGAACGGGCGGATGAAGCCCGGCGGGTAGGTGCCGTCGGCCTTGTCGGGCACCACCGGATTCACCCACGACGTGCCGGTGGGCGTGCCCGATGCCGATGGCGTGCCGCGCACCAGCGTGTCGAGCAGCGCGGCATAGGCCGACGAGCCCACGGCCGTGAACCCCGGCACCACCGGCGCGGTCGTGCCGAGCTTGGCGTAGTTGTTGTAGTCGCCCTGGGGTTTGCCGTTGGGCCACGTGACGGGCGGGCCGCTGGGCTGCGCCATGTCCTGGTAGCCGGGCCCGTACCCCGGTGCCGCGGTGGCCATCGGGTCGGGCGTGGAAACCGGCATGGCCTCCGAATACGCCCCGCGCATGGTGAGCAAACGCTCGAGGTCGATATCGGCGGGCGTGGCCCCCGCGGGGTTGAGTGCATCGGGCTCGCTGGCAAACGACGTGGCCGTGTTCACGTTCACCTTGGCCGAGAGGTCCACGATGCGCGTGGCGACGAACAGCCGCAGGTTCGGGTCAGTCTGGATCAGGCTGCGTGGGGGCGCGTTTGGGACGGATGCATCCACCAGCTCAAACCAGCGTGAATCGATCATCCCGCTTCCGTCGGCATTGGCGTACTGGTTGGGCAGATACTCCTGGTCGCCCGGCGAGAGATTGGCCGGCTTGGTCTCGGTATAGAGCCGCGGCAGGCTGTTGATGCGCGCTGTGCCCGGGCGCGTGTCGGCGAGCGGGATGAACATGCCCACCTGATTGGCCGTGAAATCCGCCGGGAAGTACTTGCCGCGCTGGTTGGCATTCGCCACGCTCACGCGGCTCTGCTTCAACTGCTTCGACGCGTCGTCATACACCCAGGGCCGCACGGCCGCGTCGATCGCGAGCGTCGGCCACGGCGTGTTCAACTGGGTCATGGCCGAGCCCGGACTCAGCGGGTCGTCCGCATCGTTCAGCAGCGTCAGGTCATACGTCGTCCGGGGCTTGTTGTTGTTGAGATCGAAGGCCTGCAAGTTGTTCGCCAACCCCACCCCCGACAGCGCGTTGAAGTTGTTGCGGATCGTCGCCAGGTTCACGAATCGCCCGTCGGGCGCGGCGTTGGAGATCATCCGCCAGTCGCGGTCGGCCACGTAGGGCTTGTCTTTAATAGCCGGGTCGATTGACGTGGGATCACCCGTAAACCGCAGGTTGCCGGGCTGGTTCGCCGCGAGAAATGCATCAAACGGGAAACGCGGGTCGGGCCCGGTGGTCGCCCCGCTGCCTGTGTCCCACACCGCCTCCACGCTCCCCGATGGGCTGTATCGCAAGGCCCGCTGGAGTTTGGGGTCGGTGATGTTGCTGTTGGCCGTGTCGGTCGGGTCGAAGATCAACGACGGGTCGATGCTCGGGTAGTCCGCCGCGACACGCTGGCGGAGCGGGGGCAGCGTGGGCAGGGGGCGTTGCACCACCTGCGTCTTGAACGCGCCCCGCGCCACCACACCGGCCAGATAGTCGCCCACCGCCGCGGACTGATCGCCGAGCTTGGCCGCCTTGGAGAGCGCCTCGGCGCGCCGCCGGTCGCCCTGCCCCAGGCTGGCGTAGACCACCACGATGATCGCCATGAGCGCGACCACCCCGACCACCAGCACCAGGATGGACCCGCGCCGCGCCGCGGCGGGCCCTCCGCGCCGAACGTGCGTGTGTTGCTGCATGTGTGCGTGCGTGTTCATGCGAATGCTCCAGACCGGGGCCGCGCGGCCCCGCAAACCCAGCCCCCGTTCACCGCCACCAGCCAGGACCCCTTGCCCAGCCCGCGCCCCGTCATTCCGCGTTCCGCGCCCGCTCGGGCAGGGGCAGCACAAACTGAAACGTCTGCTCGGCCGTCGGGTCCGCCGGATCGAACAGACGCATGGTGATGCGCAGCAGCTTGGGCCACGGCCACTCCACCGAGTCGGGCTGGATCAGCCGGTCGCCGTCGAGCGGGTCGTACGTTGGAAAGGCCCCGGCCGGCGGCGGGTAGACATCCACCAGGAAGTCGCTGTTGGCCCGCTCGATCTCGGCGGGCGAGGTGCCCGAAATGCCGCGCGAGTTCGGCGCCGGATCAAACGTCGGGTCAATGAATCCGAAATACGAATAGAGCGGCCCGAGCCGTGCCCGCGCCAGGACGTTCTGCCCGTGGATCAGCAGATCGCTGACGGGACGCTGCGCCAGCGCACCCGTGTTGAGGGCGTACACCTGTGTCGCCAGGTCGGTGTTCGGCCGGGGCCCGCTCTGGTCGGTCTTCTGCCCATACGGTGCCACGCGATAGTCGATCGCGGTGTCGAACTGCGGCTTGCCCGCCGCGTCCACCTTCCCCGACACGCTGATGTCCCGCTCCAGCCCGTGCCACAGCACCCTCCCCACCGCCGCGGGCGCGAGCACGGCCGGGTCGGGCTCAGTCTGGCCGAAACTCCACTCCACGATAAACTCCGAGCAGCGCGGCACGAAGTTCGAGGCGCTCAGCATGAGTTGGTCGGCCTGGCGGTACGGGCGCTCCGGGTCGGCCGGTGATTGCCATGCAAGCCCCGCCCCCGCGAAGTTTGGCGGTGCAGGCTCAGAGCGCATCCGCTCGCCGTTGTCAGAGTTCGCCGGCAGGGCCTCACGCATCCACGCCTGCATGGCATCGCGCGACCGCATGTCGGCCGCGCCCGCATCGCCCATGCGCACAGGAACAAACACCATGAGCGGCGCGGGCGACACGCCCAGCGACTGCACGTTGGTTCCCGGCATAATCACCGCGGGCGGCACGGCCAGCAGATCCAGCGCGCTGGTCAACGGCACACCGTTCACAAAGGCCCGAATCTCCGAAAGGTCCGTCGTGGCGATGTCCACCAGCCCGCTCGAAAACAGCGGGCGGAATCCGCCGCGCACAAGGCTGTTGCTCGGCAACGCGCTGGTTGTCTCGCTGGCCAGAGCCCGGAACACGCTCCTCGCGGCGGGCTGCAAGCCCACCTGCGCATCACTGTCGTTCCACGTCTGCTGACGCACCGGGCCCGACGCGGGAATAGCCGCCACCGGCTCGGCGCTCTGGTCGCCCGCCTGCGGCTGCGTGAGTACGCACACGTGCCGCAGCAGCGTCCAGTCGCCCGCGTACTGATTTGGGTACGTCTGCCCCGGTGCCGCGGGCCGCTCGCCCAGCGCCTTGGGAGTCGCCGCCGCCGACGACGGGTCATCCACCTGCGGCGAGGGCATGGCGAACGCCGACAGGCTCGACCGCACGCCGTGCCCGTAATAGATGCGTGCCACGTTGGAGCGCGCGTTGCGCGCCAGGCTCAGCGGCTCGCGCGCGGTCTGAAACTCGCCCTTGGCGAAAAAGACCAGCTCATCGGCCCGCCGGTCGCGCGGCTTCTCGTCTGCGGCCCAGAGCTGCAAGCCCCGCGTCGGCGCGACCGGATCGCGCACCAGTTCGTGCCGAACCAGCAGGAAGCCGTCGCGGGTGATCGCCGCCACGTCGCTCCGCAGTTGCCGCTCGATCACGCCCGCCAGCGTGTTGAGCGTGCTCAGGCGGCGGCCGCCCGACACGGTCTTGCCCGTGAGCGAGAAGACCTGCGCGATGCCCACCGTCAGCAGGCCCACGATGGCCACCGCCACCAGCAGTTCAACCAGCGTGAAGGCCCGCGCGCCCGCTCGCCCCGCCCGCACCGGCATGTGATCGCACCGAAGGTTCATGGGTTCACCACCTCCACGCGTGCGCTCACCGCGCCCTCGGGGGCGAACACGATCTGCCGCAGCGAGCCCGCGCCCGACTCGGGGATCATGTCCGTCGCCGTCACGCCCGCCGGCACCGGCGGCGACACCCGCAGCGTGTAGGCGTAGCCGTTGGCCAGCACCGCCCCGCGAACGGTGTACACGTTGCCGAGGTTGTCTACCAGCACCTGCCCGGGCTTGGCCAGCATCTGAAACACCGCGTCGCGGCTCACCGTGGCCGAGACGGGCACCTGGTTGAACCGGTCGCCCGGGTTGCCCACCCCGATCAGGTCGCGGTTGGCAAGCCCCTCCGGGCCCAGCCGCGCCGGATCGTAGTTCACCGTCCAAGCGATGGGCGGCGAATACGTGCGCCCCGACACCAGCCCGTCATTGGCCGGAACACCCGTGGCCGGGTTGAACGACACCGGCCAGCGCAAGTCCGCCGGGTCGCCCGCGCGTGCCAACAGGGCCTGGAACACCGTGGAGTTGGTCAGTGCCACCGGCCGACCATCCACCCTTCGCAAAAACACCACGCTCTGCACCTTGGTGTGCTCGGGCGGCTGGTTGCCCGGGCCATACGCCACGCCGAAGGGGTCGCTGCCCGTGCGCTTGGGGCCCATGCGCCGCACCGCCACATCCCACACATACTGCGGTGCCCCCGCACCCGCCGACTCCGACAACTGCAAGCGCTCGCCCAGCGGGATGCTCAGCGACCGATCCGCCGGGAAGTACGGGGTGTCTGCCTTGACGCCCAGCAACACGGCCCCGCGCTCGCGCGTGATGTCGGTCCGTGTCTCCACATCGGGCACCACCCAGCTCGCGTCGTCGGGCAGCAGGGTCGCGGCCAGGCCCGAGGCGTGGTTCAGGCCCGAGGTGGTCGGATCGATCTTGGCTAGGGCGGTCCAGAAGGTCGAGTCCAGCGCGGGCTCGCCCGCCACCAGCCGGCTCACCGTGGCCCTCACGCCGCCGGTCGGCGGCCCGCCCTCCAGCAGCACCACCCGCGCGCCACCCATCAGGCCGATGAACTCCACGTCATACGTGATCGTCGCGGCCAGCGTCGTGCTGTTCACCGTCGATGAGCCCGACACCTTGAACGTGCGCTCCGGCGTGGCCGCGTCGCCAACCAGCCCCGCCAGCGTCGCGAGCGCCTCTTCGATGGACTGCGGGTTCGCAGCAAGCGATGCGACGGGTATCTCGGGCGTGTTCCCCGAGCCTGGAAAGCTCAACTTGAACGCAGCGTTCGCGGGGATCGCCCGCGTCGTCGAGTCCAGCATGAACGTGAGCGTGATCCGCTGCACCTCGTTGCGCCCCTGCCGCCCCACCCGCAGCGACGCCTGCGCCGCGTTCATCGCCACCGTGCCCATGATCGAATCGGTGCTGGTCTGCTGCTGCTTCACCACCGCCGGCAAAACCGCGCCCAGCCCCAAAAGGCCGATCCCCAGGATCAGCACCGCCATCAACACCTCGACCAGCGTGAAGGCACCCGCGGCACGATGGCGCGGCCTCACCGTTCTCGTGGCACAGCCTTTCAGGCTGTGCCTCCAGACCTCAACAAACGGGAGAGACCCGTACGCCGAGGCCCGGGAGAACACAGGCTGAAAGCCTGTGCCACGAGACTCTGTAGGGGATTTCAACAACGCAATCTTCACTATGGCCCCTCCACCTTCGCCGGCGGTGCCGGAACCTCCACCGGCTCGCCGAACAGGCGATCGACCATGAACACCCGCGCCGCGGGAATGTCGATCACCGGCATCTGCGTGGTCGCCCGCGCATCGCCGAACGTTCCGTTCAGGTTCGTGTCGCCCAGCAGCCACCCGTCAATCGCCTCGTGCACCGTCGCGTACGTGCCCTTGCGCAGCGCGTTGATCTGCTGGTTCGGCCCAATGGCGTTCTTCGCCGTGCCCGGCGCGTAGAACGCGGCCTCTCTCGCGGCCGTCGCGGGCGGCGAATCGTCGCCGCTGCCGGTGCGGTAGATCGTGCCCGCGATCGGGTCCAACCGTATCGTGAACGCCGCCGCCAGCGCGGCCTCCTCATACACCGCCACCCGCGCCGCCGGCCCCGCCAGCACCGTGTCGCTCGACGCGTGCCCCAAGAGCTGACGTCTGGCGTCGTTAATGGCGGCCTGCCTAGCCTCCGGCGGGGCCGCGGGGGGTGTGATTCCCGCGGGCACTCCGTTCAAGATCGCATCCACCGCCGCACGCAGCGTGCGCACCCGGCCCGTGCTGTCCACCAGCAGGTCCAGCCGGTTGGAGGCCCACGGCTCCGCCCCGCGCCCCGTGGCCGAGTTACGCGGCAGCACCACCAGCACCGCCTCCAGCGACCGCGACGAGTTGCCCGTGCCCCCCTCGAACCGCATCATGAAGGTGTTGCGGTCCGCCCCGTCATCGTCGGTCTGCAAGCCGCCGTCGTTGTACACGTGCTTGAAGAGGTGCGTCTCGGGGGCGACCCACGCCGACTGTGATTGCACGTAGATGCCCGGGGTGCCCGCGCTGGAGGCGTACCAATCCGGCGTCGGAGCCGCCGCATCGCCCAGCACGCCCGCACCCACATACCCCCGCACCGAGTACCCCGGCGGCAGCGACACCGTCGGCGCCCCGTCGATGGGCACAAACACCTCGCGCTTGATCTCGGTCGTGGCCGAGTTCGAGCGCACATCGTTCACCGTGCCGGCCCGGCGCGCCAGCACCACCTGCGATTGCCCGCCCAGCCCCTGCACAAACACCGCCACCACATCCTCGCCGGGGCTCGACGACAGCGCCGCCTCGTGCGCGGCACGCAAACCCGCCTTCAACGCCTCGCGCGCCTGCGTCTGCGAGTTGGACCGCGAGAACGTGCTGAACGCCGGCACCGTGAGCAGTGCCACGATGCTCATCACCAGCATCACCACCAGCAGCTCCACCAGCGTGAAGGCCCGCCACAGTCTCTCATGCGCGGTGCGCCTCATGAGCCGCCCTCCAGAATCACCAGGTTGTCCGCCGCGGCACGGCGGCGCACCTCGGCATCATCAACCTGCGAAGCACCCCCCAGGTCGAGCGTCGTGCGCAGCGTGGCGATCGGCTCGTCGCCGAACAGCCCGTCCAGCCCCGGAAACACCACCGCGTAGCGCGCCGCCCGCTGTTGCAGCGTCATCACCGACTCGGGCGACTGCAACTGCCCGCTCACCAGCCGCTTGCGCTCGCCAAGCGGGAACACCGTCGGCGCGTTGTACGAGCGCACCTGGCCGGCCCGCGTGGGGTCGTTCGCCGGCGCGGTGCCCGGCGAGGGCACTTGGATGTTGGGCCCCTGCGCCCCCGCGACGTGCAGCGTGGGCTGCCAGCGGTAATACCGCACCGCGCGGCGCTGGCGATCCCCCAGCGTGCGCTCCGACGTGCCCGCCAGCGTCTGCAAGCGCTCCGTCAGCGTCGAGAGGCTCACCATCGGCGCGTGCGCGGCGCCCGAGCGTGTGAACGTGCCGTCCGCCAGCGGCTGCGTGAACCCCGGCCCCTGCACACCGTCGATCCGCGCGTTGAGCTGCGTGTCGGCCGTGTCCGCCTCGCCCGCGGTGCCGATCAGGTAGAACGGCAGCGAGAAGTAGCTCATCCGCAACGTCGACTGGTCCGCACCGTCGGGCCGCACCACCTCGTGCCGCAGAAACTGTGCCTGGCCCATCGCGTCGTTGCGCGGCAGCGTGAGGTGGCCCTTGAGCCGGATGAAGGGCACCCCAGGCGCCGTCGGCCGCTCGATCGGCCCGCCCGGGGCGCTCGGCAACCCGCCGAAGTCGTCCACCAGCGGCGGCAGAAAACCGAACTCCTGGCTGAACTGCTCCACGCCCACGCCCAGCGAGCGTGCGAACGCCGTGTCCGAGGCCGTCCGCGCCGCCTTCACCGAAGGGCCGATCGAGAACAAGAGGAGCGCCGACAGAACCACGATCAGCGTGATGACCACCACCACTTCCACCAGCGTGAAGCCGCGCGGGCGTGGGTGCGTGCCGGGTTGGTGCGGGTCGTGCGTCATGGGTGCATGATCGATGCGTCGCTGCGCTCACCGCGGGCGAAGGCTCCGACGCGGGAGAGGTCGGTCTGGCAGATCGAGGCGGGCGTGGTCAACCGCCGCTCTGGAGCTTCTCGATGATGGCGACCAGCGGCAGGAACATGGCCACCACGATGGTGCCCACCGTGCCGCCCAGCACCACCACCAGCAGCGGCTCGATCAGCTTCACCATGCCGTCCACAGCCGTGTCGACCTCGTCGTCGTAGTTGTCGGCGATCTTCAGCAGCATGGCATCCAGATCGCCGGTCTCCTCGCCCACGTCGATCATGTTGACGACCAGCGAGTCCACAACCTTCGCCTCGCGCAGCGGCTGGGCGAACGTCTCGCCCTCGCGGATGGAGTCGTGGACCTTGTTGAGGGCACGCTCGTAGATGTAGTTGCCCGAGGTGTCGCGGGTGATCGCGATGGCCTCGAGGATGGGCACGCCCGCGTTGATGAGCGTGCCCAGTGTGCGCGTGAACTTGGCGATGCCGGTCTTGCGCACCAGGCTGCCCATGATCGGCGTGTACATCAGGATCGAGTCGGTCACCATCCGGCCCGGATTGGTCTTGCGAACACTCTTCCAGACCACGACAAAGATGATGGGCGTGAACAGGATGATGGCCCAGCCGGGCACCTTCTGGCCCGGAGCCGTGCCCGCCATGAACGAGCTCGCCTGGATCAGCTTCTCGGTCAGCAGCGGCATCGTCACGCCGAACTCCGCGAAGATCTCCTTGAACTTGGGGATGATCTTCACCATGATGAACGTCACGATCAGCACCGCGATCATCACGACCACGACCGGGTACATCGCGGCACCGATCACCTTGCGCTTCAGTCGCTGGGCCTTCTCCATGAAGTCCGCGAGCCGCTGCAAGATGATGTCCAGCACGCCGCCGATCTCGCCCGCCGCCACCATCTTGGTGAACAGCCGGTCGAACGCCGCGGGGAACTTCGCCATCGACTCCGACAAGCTCGACCCGCCCTCCACCTCCTCGCACACGCCCTGGATGATGCTCTTGAACTTGCCCGGCTTCTGCTGCTCTTCCAGAATCTGCAGCGAGCGCAACAGCGGCAGGCCCGCGTCCTGCAGCGTCGAGAGCTGACGCGTGAACGCCGTGAGTTGCTTGGTGGACACCCCACCGAACGACATCCCGCCGCCCTTCTTCTTCTTCGGCTTCAGGCCCGCCCCCGGCGGGCCGTCCTTCTTCGCGTCCTTCTTGCCCTTCTGCTCGCGCACCGACGTCGGGAAGAAGCCCTGCTCCTTCACCTTCTTGATGGCCTCCTCGCTCGACGTGGCATCGATCGTGCCCTTCTGCGGCTTGCCCGAGGCGTTCAGTGCTTCGTACGCGAATGTCGCCATGCTTCGTGCCTTCTTGCCTGCTTGCCTTTGTGCCTTGTTCGTGCCTTCCCGCCTTCTCCAGTCCCCAGTGCCTAGTGCCTTCGCTTCATTCACCAGCGCCCGCGGCGAGGCCCTCCGCGTCGCCTACCCCGCCGGCTTCACGCCCATCACCCAACTCGAGCACGCCCGCCTCGGCATCATCACCCCGCAGATGAAGCGCGTGGCCGAGCGCGAGCCGCACTTCGAGACGCTCTTCCCCGGCAAGGGTGCCCAGGCCGTGCGCGATGAGGTCGCGGCGGGCCGCCTCGTCATCCCGGCGAACATCAACCACCTGAGGTACAAGCTCGATCCGATGGCGATCGGCCGCGCGAGCAAAACCAAGGTGAACGCCAACATGGGCGCCAGCCCGGTGAGCAGCGGCACGCACGAGGAGGTGGAGAAGCTCCAGTGGGCCGAGAAGTGGGGGGCCGACACGGTGATGGACCTCTCCACCGGCGGCAACCTGGATGAGTGCCGCGATGCGATCATCCGCAACTCCACCGTGCCCATCGGCACCGTGCCCATCTACTCGATGATCATCGGGAAGAAGATCGAGGAGCTCGATTGGCCGGCGATCGAGGCGAGCCTGCACCACCAGGCGCGGCAAGGTGTGGACTACTTCACCATCCACGCGGGCGTGCGGCGGGCCCACCTCAAGCACGTGAAGAACCGCCTCATCGGCATCGTCTCACGCGGCGGGAGTTTGCTCGCCAAGTGGATGCTGGTGCATGGGCAAGAGAACATCATGTACACGCGCTGGGAGGACATCTGCGACATCCTCCGGCACTACGACGTGACGTTTTCCATTGGCGATGGGTTGCGCCCCGGCGGCCTTGCCGATGCCACCGACGCCGCGCAGATCGCGGAACTGGAGACGCTGGGTGAACTCACCGAACGGGCCTGGCGCAAGGGCGTGCAGGTGATGATCGAGGGTCCCGGCCACGTCCCCTTCGACCAGATCGAGTGGAACGCCAAACTCCAGCGCACGCTCTGCCACGGGGCACCGTTCTACGTGCTCGGGCCGCTGGTGACGGACATGTTCCCCGGCTACGACCACATCACCAGTTGCATCGGCGCCACCAGCATGGCCTACCACGGCGCGGCGATGCTCTGCTACGTGACGCCCAAAGAACACCTGGGCCTGCCCAAGAAGGATGATGTGAAGCAGGGGTGCATCGCGTACAAGATCGCCGCGCACGCGGCGGACATCGCCTTGGGCATTCCCGGCACGCGCGATCGGGATGATGAACTCACCAAGGCGCGTGCCGCGCTCAACTGGGAGAAGCACTTTGAACTTTCTTTCGACCCCGACACGGCCCGCGCGTACCACGATGAGGATTTGGATGTGGACACCGACTTCTGCGCCATGTGCGGGCACGACTGGTGCAGTGTGCGGATCAGCAAGGAGATTCAGGAGTTCATGAGCGGCAAGGCTGAGGGCTTTGAGCGCATCGGTGCCAACGGCAAGGCGGGGGGCGTGGCGCTGAGCGCGGCCCTCACGCCCGAGCAGCAGGAAATCCTCGCCAAGCGCGGCGTGCTGTCGCCGGAGGAGATTCACAGGCTCGCGAGTAAGACGAAGGCCGCGATGCGCGGCCAGGCACTAGGCACGGGGCATCGGGCACTGGGGTCTGATGCGCCGGGGTCGGACTCACCAATGCCCAGTGCCCAGTCCCCAGTGCCTTCCAAGCTTTCCTGCCACTCAGACTACGTGGACCCCGACACGGCCAAGCAGTTGATCGAGGCGAAGGTTGGGGGGGCCGGCCGCGAGGTGCTGGTGCCGCTGGATGTGCGACCCGCGCTGGGGATCGCGAAGGAGGAGGGGAGGGTGGTGTAAATGGACAGGCTTCTCGACCAGATTCGCGCCGCGGCGGCTGCTGAGCGGGTGTACTTCAGCGGTCACGCCGACGACATGCTCCGCGAGCGCGGGATGGTGGCGTGGCAGGTGGTTGCCGGTGTCGCCACAGCACGCCTGCTGCGCGAGCGGCCCCTGGACAAGCCAAACCCGGTGGTCGAGGTTGAACAGCTCCTGGCCGACGGGACACCCGTGAAGGTCGTTTGGGCGTACGTGGCCGCGATCGACGCGGCCAAGGTCGTTACCGTACACTTCTTTGATCGGTGAGCACATGCCTCTTCCCGGCAAACGCATCAACCTGACCAAGTGGATTCACGGGCGTCTGTGCGCGGTGCGCGTGCAGGTGCAAGGTGTGATCCCCGACGCGGACCCGAGCGAGCCCTGCCTGGAGCCGGAGACACTCCGGTTTCTTGACGAGTTGCAGCGTCTGGCGGATGCGGGGAACGTGGCGGGGCTGGAGCGGCACGGCGAGGTGTATGTACGGAAGTCGGCGTGAGGGCGAGTGTGGAGCGGATGGGTGCTTGCGGTGTCAGTGCCATCGCTCGTGGGTGTGGGGCGAGGTCGCTACGCTGATCGCAGCATGCATGCGGTCGATTATCTTCGGCAGCGACTTCCACAACCTGGGCAAGACGTTCCGGGCATGGCTGACGTTCCCGCGGCGGCCATCCGCGGGCTCGCGTTCTTTCCGGGGGGCGATGGTTTGTGGAAAGTGTCGGGTGAGAGTTCTCAGCCGACGGTGGCGGCTCGGCCGGTCGTGCTCTTGGGCCAAGACTTCGGCCGTGTATCCGACTTCATCGAAGCTCGTCAGTGCGGTGAAGAGGATCGGAATGTCACCACTTGGCGTGGAGTGCTTTCGATCCTTCGCCAAGCGAAGGTGGGGGAGGGCGACTGCTTCTTTACGAACGCCATCATGGGCTTGCGCACGACTCCCAAGAACACGGGCAGCTCGCCGGGATTCCGTCAGGTGCCGTTCCGCAACCGGTGCGTGGAGTTCTTGCGGTTGCAACTTCAGGTCTTGAGGCCTCGTGCCGTGGTCACGCTCGGATGGGTGCCCCTTGAGGTGCTTGCAATCGTGCTTCCGCCACTGTTGCCTGCCACAAAGGAGACTTCGTTCGGCAGGATGGATGAACACGGGCATCAGTGGTATCCGAGAGTTCCCTTTCCCGACGTTGGAACGGTCGCGGTCGCTGCACTCATGCATCCGACCGCGTAGAAGCACCACGTCGCCACACGCAGATTCCGAGGCTGCGTGGGCGAGGACGCACAGGTGGAGTTGGTGCGGGCCGCGGCTGCAAGCCTGCCTTGAGTCAGGTGCCACGATCATCCGCTACGCGGATGATCGTGCGTCGTGTCATTGGCGGTCGCGTTGCCCCTGCCGGAGGAACCTGCGGTTCCCCCAGCACCCCCTCCCTCCCAAACAGCCGGTATCCTCCGCCCACTGCGGAGGCTTCATGGGCATCACCATCCACTATTCCGGCCGCGCGGCGAGCAGCGATGCGCTCAACCAACTGCTCACCGTCGCCCAGCTCTTTGCAGCGCAGCGCGACTGGATGTGCGCGATGTACGACGACCCCCTCGGTGTTTTCGAAGATCACGAACCGGGGACGTACTGGGATGGCGACGCCGACACGCTCTTCCGCGGCGTCGTCATCAGGCCGCACCGCAAGTGCGAGCCCGTGCGGCTTCAGTTCGACCCGCGGTTTGAGGTTTCGGGCTCTACCAAGACCCAGTTTGCACCCTTCCGTGTTCACTGCCAGGTGGTGGAGCTGCTGCGCGCCATCGCGCCGTACATGGAGCGGTTTGCCGTGGTGGATGAGGCCGGACTGTGGGAGTCGGGCGACAAGGCCGCCGCGGCCAAGCACTTCAAGATGCTCGGGAGCCTGATCGATGGATTGGCCGACGAGTTGTCGGCACAGGGGCACTCGGTTGAAGGGCCGGGCGTGGGGATTCGTGAGGGCGGGATCGTTGACCGCACCAATGCGGATGAAGAGGATGGGCTGCCGCCGGAGATGCGGCCGTACGGATGAATGAACCCGCTCTGGGCGCGTTGCCCTCGCGTTCATACCCTCCCCCGTGCCGCACCCATCCCTCCGCATCGACGCCGTCGATCCACGCGAGCCCGACGCCGCGGCACTCATTTCGCTTCTTTCCCGCGACCTCGCTCAGCGCTACGACTTTGTTGATGACGGCTCAGGCGCGTTCCATGTTGACGATGTGCTCGTGCCTCGCGCGGCGTTCCTGGTCGGGCGCACGGCGTCGCAGCTCGCCGCTCAGGACGCAGCCGCAGGCCAACCCACAATCGCGGGCAGGGCAAAGGTCGGGGGCGAGACTGGTGGACAGCTTCTAGCCGTTGCCTGCGGCGCGTACCGCCCCTTCGGGCCAGATGAGCCGCGTGCCGTTGAGGTGAAGCGGATGTACGTGCGGCCCGAGTTTCGGGGGCGAGGCTACGCCGCGGCGATTCTGGCTGAACTCGAACGCCGCGCGGGTGCGGATGGTTACCGCCTCATCCGCCTCGAAACCGGGAACCGCCAGCCCGAGGCGATCGGCCTGTACGAGTGGCGCGGCTATCGGCGCATCGGCAACTGGGGCAAGTACGTGGGCCACATTGCGCACCAGTGCTACGAGAAGACGCTCGGGTGATGCACGCGGGTGAGCCGCGGGCTCAGGCGCGGCCCGGTCCGCATAACCGGCGGGTGGAGTCCGCTGAGGCGCGGCCGCCACCGCATCCGGCACCGCCCGCACAGGTTGCCAGGCAAGCCCATGACACTCGTGGCCTCGGGCCCCGGGTGTATCGCACGCTTCCACCCACGCGGGGCCCTCGGCCCGCAAGCGTGAGGAGCAAAGGCATGACGCGCATCGCAAGCCAGCCACCCAAGCCCACCCTGCAGGGCAGGTCTCTCTTTACGAGGGCCGCGGCGGCCGCGGCACTGCTCTTGGTGCCCGCATCCACGCTCTGCGCTGCTGACCTGCGCTACTCGTTCACGTACAGCGACCCGATTTCGCAGGCGACGGGCGTGCTCACGGCCCACGACAATCGCAACGGCACGATCTCCGCGGTCGCGGGCACGCTCTACGTGGTCGCGGGTCCGCTGCTGGGCACCTACGCGCTGCTGGAGAACCTTACCGGGGCCGCGGTCGTGTACAGCCCGATGCGGTGGTTCCTGTACGACGATCTGCCCTTCCCGTCGGCACCGGCCAAGTTCGATATCTACGGCCTGCTCTTTGCCGACGGTGCGCGCGAGATTAACATCGGGCGCAACCGCAGCGGACCGGGGTATTCGCTACGGTCCGCTCAGGCCGACCGGCGTGAATACGGCAGCGACGCGGGCACCCTGACGTTCACCTCCAGCGATGTCGGAGCAAGGGGCTTGCCCGTGCCCGGCGCGGGTGTGCCGGTGGTGCTGGCCGGCGCAGGCATGATGCTCTGGGCGCGCCGCCGACGCTGAGGCGGGCGGCAGGTGAGTGCCTCGTGGAGCACGTCGTTGGTACCCGGCAGAATCGCGGCCGCGAGAGCGGGCAAGGCCCTCAAACGAACATCGAGATGAGCAGGTGCGGGCGTGCCCCGCAGGCCGCGTGATTCGCGGCGGCACGGCGTCCATGCCGCGCCTCAGGCGGCGATGCGCAAAGGCTTCGTCGCGAACTCGGCGGTGCTGGTCGCGGGTGTCATGTGCGCGAAGAGGTTGCGCAGCACCGCGTCCCAGGCCTGCGCGGTCTGTTCGTTCCAAGTGTCGCTGCGCCCGGCGGGGTCGCCGTGGGCCTCGCGGATGCTGGCGTAGAGGGCCGTGCGGGCGATCCCCATCTGCGGGGCCGAGAGGTGCATCCGCGAGAAGAAGGCACGCCCGAAGTCCAGCACGTTGCCGCAGGCCTCGTCGTTACCCAGGTTCTTGGCGATGTGCGACACGCAGGAGGCGAAGGTGTGGCGCGAGGGTCGCGAGGTCAGGGGGTTGCACTCGCAGCCGGGAACCTGGGTGGCCAGGCGTGCAAAGAACGCGTTGGTGATCGCATCGAAGGCGTGCGCGATCGCGGCGATGTCGGACCGGACGATCTGGACCTGCTCGCCGGTGGGGCGGGCGACATCGGCATTCAGCGTGAGCATGGTTGGCTCCGAGTGGTCGGGGTCGCGGGCGCACGCGCAGGTGTGCGCGTGGCGGTGCGATGCTCATCGTCGCGCCGCCGGCCCGCCCTGCGTTCGGCCCGTGAGAATCGCGGCCGGAGTGGTGCCGCGGCGGTTACCGCACCGGTGCAGGCGGAC
>JAUMHO010063057.1:0-21742 GCA_032360965.1 Ulva armoricana
GGTCGGTCGGTATACTTCTGCCACGTACGGATGTTAGACTTTGGGTTGAATGCAGATCTTAGTCAGAAAGAGTAGTTCCAGCATGTTGACCTTCGCTTATATCACTACACACTTCGGTCAATCATGTCTGTAGATCCTACTAGATCACACACGAGATCTATCCGGATCTCCTCAGCGTCCCTGTCAGCGACCTCTGGATGCGCCCCATGCATGGCCATAGCCAAGCATGTGCACAACGTGGACTGACCACTGAGTCAGCTTGCATGTCATGCATACAGCACTGGCCTGTATCACAACAAATACAACAGCCTGTAGTTGCCGCACAACTTGCTCATATAGATCATCTGACCAGGCTGTCTTCTGGCAATGCTTGAGTGGTTTGGTTCAATGCTAGACTTGGTTGAGTTTGGTTCAATGCTCGACTTGCATGAGGGGCAGGTCAGCCTCTGCTTGGCAAACACGTCACTCAAGGTGGCTTGTCTCTCGACTGTTGATTGACGGTCTTGCAACGTTGGCGTATCCAATGCAGGGACCGGGACTTGTTGTGCTGAGAAAGCATTTGCTTCGGTATCCATCGTCTCCTGAAATCTGGCAGGTTGCATCTGGCACGGATGCACCTGCCAGTGTGTCATCTTCAAACGATGATCACGTGGTGTTTAGCGTAGGAACACAATGCTGAGTGTCAGTCCATTCTCTGCTCGACAAATCGCTGTTTCGACTTGACAATGTCGAGCCTCCATTCTGAGTCCGAGGGGGAAGATGTGGATGGGGCATGCGAGACGGTAGCTACACCTCAGCGCGCAATGGCTTGGCCGCAGAGCGCGATGGCCTGGCCGCAGGGCGAGCTAAGAAGCTGATCACGATCTGCACGAACTCACGTACCACCACCAGTACTGATACCGACTGTGCTGTAACCCTCAAGTTTGTGGAGGGTGACATAGAGTAGATGCTACCAACGAAGTGTGCCCAGTCGTTCATTTGTGTTTAGTGATACATGCCATGCACACTACTCATTTTATGCTCTGCGATGTGTAAGTAATAGCGGTTGGGGGTTTGGAGGATGTTTGGTTGATGTGGCTAGTGACGCACATGCCCCAGTGGCAGCATGATCTTGCAACAGTCACCACACCCACTGCAATTTTCACAGAAGTTTTTCAATAGCTGGAGAATTTAGCCCTTGCTCCTGGCTATCTATAGGTATGCTTTTTCTTTGCATCTGATGACTGCATGTATTGATGGGAATACATACCGCACTGATGCAGTTTGACCCACGATTTTGCCAAACTGCAGCACTAAAACGGATACATCTATCAGCAAACCAAATAAATTGACAAACCATTAAAGCAACATGGTTCCTAAGACCGAGGGTGGTCCAATGATACTTTAGAATCTTCATTTGACTGAGTGCTGAGATCGCGATTTTGACGGGGGCTTCATATACGGTGTACGCGTATATTCGTATGTGTATAGATTATACGTATGCATATATATACGGATGGGCCAGCCTATCCATGTCCCATAATTATTAATCCAGATAGGGGTGTGTGTTACACGGAGATCAACCCAAAAACCCGGCAGCGCCGAGGGGTTAAATCACAAGCCAACCCAAGCAAACAACAAAACAACGAACACACCCGAACAACCGCACAATCCAAACAGACGTCACATCCATAACCACAGCCTGACCCGAACGCCATTCAAAAACACACAGACAAGAGTAAACCCACCCGCCAGACAACGCACAATGCCCGAACGCAGCAGCTGCAAATCAGAAACACCCTGACACGGAGCCGGCCGGGAAACCAGCACGTCCCGGAACCCTGCATGCACACCCCCCCCCGTCGCCAAACAAGCACAAGCACGTCATGGGCAACCACCCATGTCAGCGAAATCGGGCATGCGGCACCCCCTCCCCCAGGGGACCCGCGAACAGAAGTGGCTGGGGCGGTGGTGACAGGGGGTTAACTTTGTGTGTGTGACGTGAGCCATGATTGTGCTACTCCCGAGAGATCGAAATAGCATAAGGCAGCCTGACAGCGCACGATTCCATGCAGTCCGAAGAGCTGTGCCCCCACGACTGCTTTGAGTCCACGAATGTATACGCTGCTGTCTCAGATTGCTTGCCTGGGCCTGTGCAACCACAGCATTCGTCTTTTGAACGACAAACAAGACGCGCTTTAAATTTCCACTGGGCGGCCGGTGGTGCATTCGCCGGGACACATCAAACATTCGCTGAATGCTTTTGGGTGGCCGGTCAGTACCAAGAGGATTCTCATTGCAGACAATTGGACTTGGTTCGCCTGTCACGTACAGAAGGGCGGTAACAGCCATGGCGAAAGACGCGCTCGCTGAAGCCGACAAGACAGGTGCTTTCAAGCGCACTGACGCCACGTTTCGGTCCCAAGTTGGCCTTGGGACCGAATTCGAGCCGGAAGGTGCGTGGGCGCTCCCTGGCCTGCTTTGGCTCTCGGTTTCAAGTGCAGACGTGGGGCATGCGCAGCGACCCAGCCCTTGTTCCAATCATCGTGAACGTGCGCGTTATGTCACGCGTTTTTTGGGGCGCTTGCACACAATGCACCAGCCTTCAGATGGGTGTACGCGGTTCACCTACGGGCGTGTCCCAGCGTGAACCCCCGTCCTCACCCATCCCCGCACCTGTGGACATTGTACAAATGACCAAAGGCCACTTTCGCCTGTGCCTCAACCACGCACATGTGCACATCAGCTTTGTAGGAAACAAACCTCTTCTTTCTGCTTGCAGCTGGCCGATATATACTTTACATCTCCTACGCGTGCCCATGGGCAACCAGATGTCTGGCAACAAGGAACCTGAAGGCGCGCAGCCCCCTAGCTGCATGTAACCACCACAGAGCAATCGAGTTGTGTATACCTGTATCTATGTGGCTCTGTGTGAGTGTTGTAAGCGCTTCATGTGTGCCCTGGTTTTGTAGGGCCTACAGGATGCGATTGATGTCAGTGTCGTCCATCCAACATGGCAGCAGACACGGCCTAAGATTGATCAGCACTTCGGGTGGGCTTTCGCAAGCCCAGATGACGAGCCTTTCAGCAATCCCAACGGCTTTGGGAAGTACCCACCTGATGGGTGTGTACCAGACCCTGTGAACGGGGCCAAGTTCATTCGGGACCTGTATGAGATCACAGGCACTGATCCGGGTGCGTTTTAAGTCCGCAAGTGTGATTTGCTGGTATGTGATTATTTTGTCACACGCGGTTACTGCAGGCAAGTACAGTGTGCCAGTCTTATGGGACAAGCAAAACAAGACCATCGTTAACAATGAGTCATCCGAGATCATCCGCATTTTCAACTCACAGTTCAATTCCGTTGCTAAAAACCCTGACCTCGACCTGTACCCGGAGGACTTGAAGGATCAGATTGAAGAAGTGAACTCATGGGTGTACCCGTGCATCAACAATGGCGTGTATCGCTGTGGTTTTGCCACAGCTCAAGATCCATATGAAATGGTTCGATCCCTTTGTATGCGTTACATACCAAAGTTGATGCAGAAAGGCTTGCTTTGGTTTTTGGCGTTTCAGTGGTTCACTGTGCAGGCGTTCAATGAGTTGTTTGAAGCATTGGACAAGGTTGAAGGAATCCTCAGCAAGCAGAGATATGTAGCTGGTAACAAGGTCACGGAAGCAGACATCAGGCTCTTCATGACTTTGATTCGATTTGATCCAGTGTGTTCCTGTCCTGTCGCAGCATGGTTTATGCGGTGTAGCATGATATGTTTTGTCCGTTATTGATCGGATTTGAGAATGCAGGTTTACGTTGTATACTTCAAGACCAACAAACAGTTTATTCACCAATACCCCAACATGAAGAACTATGTGCAAGAGCTTTACAATATGGAGGGTATCAAGGAGAGCATTAACATGTATCACATCAAGACACATTACTTCACATCTCATGCAAAGCTCAATCACTATGGTATTGTGCCGATTGGGTGTGATGAGTGGTGGACAGACAGTGCTCACAATCGCAACATTAAACATCCGCTGTAGCTATCTGGCGTTACTTGAGCATGAATTGTGTTGCGCTAGGCGACTGGTGTCGGGGCAAGAGACAGGCTAGGTGCTGCACTTGCACAGCGGTGTATACAGCACTGCACCTCTGCGGTATTTCCGAGCGAGCAGAAGTGGATATAGCAGTCTGGAGTGTAGCACAAGTTCTACTGCGTGACCTGCAGAAGTGATAATACCACTGACTAAATTCGGTCAAGTCCCAATAAAGCATGGAGAGTACACGCCTGAGAACATCTCTGAAAGCTGGTGGCCATACTATTAGGACAATTTCTCGGTTTTGCAGGTTGACATTTGTCGTCAGGTGATGAAACGGATTCTTAGTATGTGAATGGGTTTGCCTGAACAGAAACACTGTGTTTGAAATGGGGTGATGTCAGTCACAGCTGTGGTTGGTACTGAGCATACTCCAGCGTCTATAACGTGGATGTGATTGGCAGTGCTGAACATGTTCCAAGCAAGGAGGTATCATGCACCAGGTATGTGTTGGTGACAATCAGGCCACACACACATGCTGGTACAGAAAAAAAAGTCGCCTAAGTTTTTCGCAAGGACGGAGTGAGCGGAGATCATGTGAGCTACACCAACTGCATCCACTCCTGACATATGGGGATCGGAATAATTTTGCAAGGTTGCTACATATCCGATGGAAACATCACGTCATCAGCGGGCACATGGGATTCTACTGTCTACCCTACGCACGACTCCATCAAGTTCTATCATACATGAGAGCAAGAGCCAGACACTCAATCATGCCACAGACGCATAGACTCTTACAAATTAGTTACAACTGATCCCTCATGGCACATCTGGCCAACTGCCACACAGCATCTATACGCCATAATAAGCCATTAAGAAAGATTCGCATCTTTCTTATGGTGCTCATGGTTCTCACTTAGGTCAACATTCAAGTGCCCCGAAGAAAGAAAATTGGTGTCCATGCCCATTAGGTGCAATCACAGTTGTCCAAATCTTCATCATACTGGGAGAGAAAAACTGCCCACTTACTGCACAAACCGCATTACTCCCAACAATCCCCGTTCAACTGAATGAGATACCTGGCGGGCTTGGGAGCACAAGTTGAGCTCAACCTTAAAATCCCATCGTTTGATCACTCGCACACTGCCCTAATACAATGAATGTATCCCATTCACTGACCATCTTTCTCCCCACCGCAACCGTTCTCTGAATCCCACTGCATTGGACTTGCTAACGGGCCAAAAATCACAGTTTACTGATACTTCTATGGCTTGTACTACAACAGAGGAATCATGACGTGTTACCATGTCTTGCATAACGGCAGACAATGACGTGAAAAAAATGCACAATACCAGCCTTGAAAAGAACATCATTGCCGGTACAATGCTGTGTATCCTGGCTGAGTGTTATCCGGGTAATAACGCGGCAGACTGCTCTGCACAGCATAATGGCCGCCACGGTTCATGGCCTGTTGGAGCCCCTGCACGTGAGCGGGCCGCACCTGTGCAGCATATGCGTTGTGCTGATGATGCTGTGAGGTTGCCTGTGGCACCCAAAGACCAGATTGCTGCTGAGGCTGGCGAGCTGCAGACTGCAGTGCTGCTCGTGCCAGCTGGTCTGCATACATGCCTTGAAGAGTTGCATTAGTCTGCTGCAGCCCGACACGTGCAGTATGAGCTGCAGCACCATACTGCTGCATGGTTGCTTGATGTCCCCGCCTATCATATGTGGATGAAGGATATTGCGCCTGCACGCAGCACCACATGTCCAGGTTGCTCGTGGGTGGCTCGCACTTGACTGACACACGGGCGCACGCACTTGCATTCGTGTGGGCGTGGCCCAAGCCTGTTGCATGGCAAGGTTGCCCACGCTTGCGCTGGCCACATGCGCTTGTGGGTGCCCAGATCCCTGCACAGCAAGACCTTGCCTTGAACATTCCTCTGTATCAGCCACCACCCCGGCACAGCATATACAATCTGGAACGACATCACACCTTCAGCTGACGAAGCATCCAGGTGGGATCCTGCATTCTATGACCTTCCTGGTGTTGAGAATATGCATTGCTGGCCTGTGGCTGCAACTGGCGCGCAGTGGACATGTGGCTGACTTGACGCTGCTGTGGGACAGCTGTGCTTGCCAGTTGTAACGGTGCAAGCTTTCGAATATGCTCCAAACTAGCCTGCACATGACATAAGAGTTTCAACTCCTTGCAAATCATTGGAATCATTGTGTGTCTGGGTGAGCCTGCTTACCTGCTGAGTCACCGCAGCAGCATGGGCGAATGAGTTGGTTCGCGGTTGAATGACGGAGGTTGCATGAGCAGCGCGGGAGCTTGCTGCCCCCTGTACTCTCTGGTCACCGACTTGTTGCTGCTGCTGGGCATTGGCAACAAGCTGCTTCAAGTATAGCTCAAAAGAATGAGGATCTTCAGCTGCACCCCTGTGCTGAGGATGCACATGCGCTGGTCGTTGCTGCACTGGCTGCTGCTGGCGCCGCACCATGTTGACGGAATTGTAATCGTGCTGCACATGTGTGCCATGTCCAGCAATAGATTGCACTTGCCTGTTATCCTGGTGAAGCTGCTTGTCAGCGCCAGTGCTTTGGACAGGCAGTAATGACATTGATGCCAGAGCCATCATTGAATCACTCACAGCGACACGCGACTGTGGCGCTTGGTTGGCCGCAAACGCTGGGCCGCCTAAAATATCAGGATGACGACCGTATACCATAGCATCACTAAGCAACGCACGGGCTTGCGTCATTCCAGCCATTGATGTGGATGCGGTGCCACTCAGACGCTCATTGTTGAATTCATCATTCAAACGCTGCATTGCGGCAGCCTCCGGGGACTTGGAGGCAGGCTCGCGATTCCAGATTTCCTGCATCTGGCTCCAGTCTGTGCTGGTGATAGTAGATCCAGCACCAGCATCAAGTCCTGGACCCCAGATGCTGCCTCTCGGCGAAGATGATGGAGGAGATGATGCTCTGGGCATCCCTTGGGACATTGGCATGTCCTCGAGAGAGGAACCTGGCGCAGCATCATCGGCGCCACCATCATTTAACAAACCTACGTCTACTCCACTGCCTGGTTGGCTGCTGATTGCTAGAGATGAGCGCTCTGCGGCCTGATCTAACCCCTCCACTGGGACAGGCATCTGAGCTCGCAAATCAGTGCCTGCTTGAGAACCATGTGCGGCTACATCATTAGAGCCGAGTCCAGGGCCAGTCCGGAGCATGCTACGCATCTCGTTCTCAGGTGGCACGTATGCCGTAGTCCTTTTCTCAGCCGAGTCATGATCAGGAGATGCCAAGCGATTCAGTCCAGGAGGAGGGGGAATGTCATTGAAAAGCATCTGAATATCTATTTTTTTCGGTGCCTGTGAAGCAGGCGGTCCTTGGCGCAATGCAGGAAGTCCTTCCAAACCCGGAGGGACACCAGGATTGCCTTTCGAATCATTCTCAGCATCAGCAAGTAGATCATTCATCAAGTCTTCAGTTGCACTATCTTGCACAGGCTGCACAAAACATCAGGTTGCATGAGCAATCGTACTACTGTGGACATGCAGGAAAACCTGCGACGGCGTGTAAAGACTGGAGCACTGTGATTCCGGATGGTAGACCAGTGTTTTCACTCGCCAGGCTTAACTGCAGTGAAAAGCGACAAACCTTGAAGTTTTGCGACTGGGCCCACTCGGCCCTTGCCTGCTGCCTCATCACTTCAAACGCCTCGACGTTATTACTGTTTCCACCCAGCTCATACTGTTCATCTGCATCAGGCATCAGCCATCCATCTGCTGCACCAACTTTGTTGGGAGATGGTGTGTTCCATACGCCATCATCATGTGTCTCCCGGCGAGGCCTCCAGGCTGGTTCTGCCACAGCGCGGCTTTTAACTCCATGCCTGCAGGTGCTTCACAGTCTGTCATGCTAACGAAGCGTATTTAGTGTAGCCTTCCACAAGTTACCGGCTACCAACTTTTTCCCAAGCCAAAGAAGTCTCTGTACCGAGATGATCTTTCATGCACGGAAAGGCCTATCGACTGTATCGACTGACAGTGTTCGTCCTTCCGAGCATCACAGCTACTACATGTGCGCTTCACTACACCATCGCAACGCACCGTTCTGTTCGCTCGGAAGCTTCGCCAGTAACCCGGTCTTTTTTGCGCCACACCGATGAGGGCTGCTCAGCAGGCCGGACAGAATCTTCCCCTCGTTTACGTCCACCCGTCTCGCCTGAAACTCCAACTCGACCTTTGCCACGAGCCTTGAGAGCTGCTGGCGGTCCGACATCGAAAAGGCTTGACAAGTGCTCTGGGATCACACCAAGCCCTTCGGGCAAAGATTTGCATTCCGGGGCAATTGCCAGCATTTCATCCCTACAAATTTTCTGACGACAATCACCATGTGCAAGAATCAAAAGCTCTCTCTGGAACAAACTCAGACGGTCACGAGTTGCAGTAACCCCGTTCGCGTGTCAGATGAGGAAAGGCAACTGAAGGCCAAGAACTCCCAACGCACCTTGTCCACATGATTCGCTGCTGATGGCGGACCGGTTGTACTTCATTTTGATCTTTGGGAACACGCGGGGACGAGTGGCAGATGGAAGCGGGGTCCATGGTCTCGGTCTGCACCTGCTTGACCATGCTTGCGTCAGGCTCTTCGAACATAACGAGCAAATCTATAAGTTATTGTGACGCGATGACAAGTTGTGCCAACCGATCCATATCTCTCTACCTGCAGCAGTAAATGTGTCAACTGACGTTTTTAAGGGACCCCGACCATCTTGCCATGCAAGGCCATTGCAGGAAAGCTGAACGGAATTCACGCCACATTACTGAAGCATGCTTTGACTGGCGTTTGTATGGCAGCCATCGTCCACGACTTGGCTGCCGGCAACACAATGGAAATAGTTAGTGACCCCACGAAACAAGCTATCTCACGTACCAGTAATCTCACGGTGAAAAGTCTTGCGTGTGCTAGCCGTCACACCAAATTGCCGGTGCTCGGTCGCGCAGCCCTGACCTAGAACCTACGAAGCCGAAAAAAAGGCGATCCTACACACTTTCAGAAATTAGAGAAACTATGATACACATTTTTCCGAGCTGAACATTGTCCCAATCTCGACCGCGCCCGGGAAGCAGTTGGGTTGCGCTCACAGCCTGTATCTCGATTTACATCTGCTGAACGCTGTGTACATTTGCTGCGGTGTGAGGGTTTGACAGGTGGTAATTGTCTTTCACTGCCACGACAGATTCCGCTGTCAGTTTAGGATAACTGCGGGAATATGGATAATGGCGATGCGCTGGCGACGCATGCATGAAGCTTCCCACTGGTGTGCCGGCCGGCACGACATCTGCAGTATGAACTCGCCTGAGCATGCGACCGGCTATCATTGCCTGTTTAGGATGCAGTGCCGATGCCGTGTTAGTCGCACAATCTTCGTGCATTCGACATCTCTGTAACGGCACGGAAGACGCAGCTGAACTGTGCGCGACCCCGAGACGTGATATCGATGGCTTTAAGACAGTCCGCGAGGGCTGTATGGGCCTCCTCTTACGAAGTGTCTACATTATATCGAACCACTCTTGGCTCCTGTAGATGTTTTGCCAGTGACGCGGATCTTAAGAAGACAGCACTGTATGAATTCCATAAGCATCATGGAGGTGCGATCATGCTCCCAGCGTTGCGGCAAACGGGATGAGTCTTTGTCCAAGCGCACGAATTTTCTGATCGAGTCATAGCTGTGCTTGCATGCTTTTTACTGCAAATATTGTCTGTGAATTGGGGTGGGTCACCCTGTCACGCCTGCACCGGGAGCATGAGGCAGAAATCGTAAATCCTAGACAATTGTTTTGTGCACAGCCGATATTTGCATCATACGGACGCATTCAAGGCACATTTTTTGGTGTTCGCAAGCTGTGACTACGTAGGAGGTGCTGAACGCGCTCGTCCAGGCCATTGCCCACGTGAACCGCTATGCACGGTTCCGTATTGGTCATGCTTGCTAACTCAACGTGCACTCATGTTTTCATTTTTCTTAACTTTACTTTGCTGGGTGCAGGGAAAATGGTGCCGTTTGCTGGTTGGTCTATGCCGATCCAGTACAAGGACTCCATCATCGAATCATCAAACTGGTGCAGGTCCAATGCGTCCGTATTCGATGTATCTCACATGTGTGGCCTAACCCTTCAGGCATGTTCAACCAATACAGCTTTGTAGTCCGTATACATCTTTATAGGATTGCAGATGGACCAAGTCTACTACTGACTTGCCAGACGCGATCCCATTGAACTGTGCCGGATACACTCATCAGGCATAATATTATCATGATACAGTCAGTGGTTGTCGCGGCGTATCAACCCTGATTTAGAGTGAGGAGCATCGTTGCAGGGCAAGGATGCGATTGCGTTCCTTGAAACGCTTGTGGTGGGAGACATCCAGAAGCTGCAAGATGGCACAGGCTCCCTGAGCGTAATGACCAACAGCGATGGAGGAATCATCGATGACACGGTTATCACTAAAGTTTCCGGGTCTGAGATCTACATGGTTTTGAACGCTGGTTGCAGAGATAAAGATTTGGCTCACATCACAGATCAGCATTTAATGTTTTCGGGGGATGTCCACATTATAGTGCATGATGACCGGAGCCTATTAGCACTGCAAGGCCCCAAAGCAGCTGCAGTCCTGCAGCCCCTTGTTGAGGTAGACCTCTCGAAGGTTTACTTCAGCAACTTCCGGCAAGGCCTCAGCATTGCTGGCGTCAGCGACTGCTTCCTCACGCGCACAGGGTATGTAGTGCATGTTGCTAGTACAGCCTGACAATTTCGGTTTCTGAACATTTGCTCCCGTCTTCAGTATACAGCAGCAGCAGCTGAAACTGTCGTCACTTCTATCGAGGTTGTGGGTTTCAGGGTGATCTAAAGACGAGTCCACCTGTGGCTGCGGAGTGCGATCCAGGAGAGTTATTCAATGCAAATCAGCTGATGACATGTTGTGTAGGTACACAGGGGAAGATGGCTTCGAGCTGTCCATACCATCATCAGAAGTGCTGAAGGTTGCTGAAGCGTTGGTTGCCGATGATAGTATTCGCATGACAGGCCTGGGAGCTCGTGACTCCCTGCGCCTGGAGGCAGGCCTGTGTCTGTATGGTGCGATTTGAGCTTGCATCGCATTTTTGTTCTTGTGGGGGGGGATGTTCGTGGTACCCATTTGCGATATACCACAGAGATCGTGGCCTCGAGTGATCCATGTTGTGCAAGTGAGATGCACTTGAGTAGGCTGAGAGTGATTAGGCCGCAAGTAAGTTATTTGACCTGCAGGCAATGACCTCAATGAAGATACAACACCAATCGAGGCCTCACTAAAATGGACAATTGGGAAGAGGCGGCAGGAGAAGTTTGATTTCATTGGTGGAGATGCAATAAAGAATCAAATCATGGAAGGTATCAAACGTCGTCGGGTTGGCATACTGTCTGAAGGTGCTCCTGCAAGAGCTGGAGCTACAGTAACCCTCCCAGACGGTATCAAGGTACGGCTGACTGACTCAGTAGCAGTGCTAGAATCAGTGAGGCAAAAGGCAGAGGCTGCTCCATGGGTCAGAATTGTTGGTTATGTAGGTTGGAGAAATGACATCTGGAGCATACAGTCCAAACCTAAAGAAAAATGTTGGCATGGCCTACATTGACAAGCCTTATGATAAGATCGGGACTGAGTTAAAGGTGGTTGTTCGCGGAAAAGCTAACAATGCACATGTGGCAAAGATGCCATTCATTCCAACAACGTACTACAAGGGTTAGTTTGGATTATCGTGTGCTTCACACTCGTTACAGTCCAGTCACGTTAACGTAAACCTTGTTGCCCAGGCACCTTGTGAATTTCCTGTCTTGTTGGCAGAGGGATGCATTACATGATGATTGTTTAAATGGGTTAAATGCTTGCTGCATCTATGTCTACATGTTCGTGTGTACTTCTTGTACGTACTGGTACCATGAGAGGTGCAGGAATAGACACAGGATGCAACGGATTTCACGCCTTGAATCCAATCGAAATGCACGCATGTATTATCAGTATATGAGCCCAGTTCGCACTCTCCAGGATCAAGATACACATATGAACGTGTACATTGTTGAAGACACTGAATTTTACTTTCTGAACAGCATATACGAGGTGGCTATGTGTGCATCTACAATCCCTAAATTCTGCAATCCCATTAGATGCAAGGTGTCATGTCGACTCCCAGGCAATGAGGGACACTGAGCCTGATGGTCTGATGCTGCCATGTTATGAGGCCCCATTGATGTATCCACAAGCTTATTGTTGTGTGTTCCACTTGACATAAAACTTATGAATTAGGTAGGTGTGGCAGTAAAACAGCATGTCATGCTGCTTGTACTTTGGTGCCGCAAGCTTCATCTGTTTCTCTGTGCTGCACCTCAGTCTGTGGGTGCTGTATCAGCAGCTTTCACCAACAATGTTTACTTGGATGTCAGCCCATTCAATGCTGAGCATGCTCATTCTGCCTCTGACGGTAGATGGCTTTGCCATGCTGCGAAGTTCGCAGTGCGAACGCTTAGGCACGTGCCATGCAATGTGGTATAAGCTGACAGCACATCAAGGCAAACTTGGTGTGGATGTTTCCTTTCAGCACGATTGTGGCGTATCATCCAGATGCTAACAGTGTTGGCACCATAAATGATTCTTGCCATCCACATGCAACACACTCCCCCACCTGTGAGCTGCAATGGGACCAGCTGCGACCCGGTGGCTAAACATATGCCACACACAGGTTGCACAGTCCATGGCGATGAAAGTGCTGGCATGGATAGATTCGATGCAAGCGTAGAAGCAAAAAAAAATCATGGAGGGACAATGGTTTATAAAATGTCAGGGTGCTATAGACATCGACAGGCAGTGCTGTGATGAAGTAGAGCCACAGCTGACCTTAATCCCTGTTCGCTAAACCACGGCAGCCATCGCTGTGCATGCACGCACTGGTGGTCCCTGGATGGCATCAGGCCTTCCACCCTAATCCACAGCAGGATAACACGATAGCCCGCCAAAGGCTCACAGACTCCGCTGAAAAGTATACGTAGCGGAGCTGCGTTGCTTGGCGGGGATTGAGAGGGCCTGGGTGGGGCTGGCGTAGATCGGGAATGATGTGGCTGTACCGCTGTGCGTTTTATATCATGTCGTGCTGCTGTTACAAATACCACATGCCCATGGTGGTGGCCTATCCCAGCTCTGTTCTAGATCTGTGTCTCTACTACTTGTTGTGTCGGCGGATTACCGGGGGACAGCCCATGCTATACAGCATCCGCCAGGCATCAGCGCATCGACCATATCAATCAGTGTTCTCGCTCAAGCTCTGCTGCCAATGCGCAAGGGTACATGCGACAGCGTTTGAACAAAGAACATGTCAAGGGTGCCCGACAACTCAAGACTGCAGCAAGGAAGTACCAAGACACAACATCGCAGGCAATGACCAGGATAAAATTACGCATTGACTAGTCAACGACGCATTTTCTGCCTTTTGTCCGCCTTTTGCCTGCCTTTGCCCACCCAAAGTACATAAATTTTAACATGCAAGGGCATGATCAGAAACAGTCTCCCTGACGGCAGAACTCGCCCACCATCAGATGGCAACTGACGTGCATATTTTGATCTGTGTACGGCTGCCTGTCTCGAATTGGTAGCAAAGCAGTTTGCTGACGGCCCAAATCGATGTTGCAGGCTTGCAAGCCCATGCAGTATGAGCCACGTAGACTGATACGCGTTCCCGACGGTACTTAACAGTTTTTCATAAAGCTTTTGACACAACGTATCCTGTCTTTTATTCTCTCTGTTACGGGCCGGACCTTGTCGAAAAGCGCGACTCACCTAATTCACACGGGACGTCGACGATGATGATAGTCCGACAGTGTTGTGTATTTGTTACATGGTCGTGACAGAGCGAAAACGCTGTTTTGGCGTTGGCTTTACCAGCTGAGAGGAGTGGCGACAGCTGCAAGGCGTTGGCTTTACCAGCTGAGAGGAGTGGCAACAGCTGCACTGGGAGCAGTCGGGCCCCAAGGTCAACACGCCGGCTGTAAGTAGTGCCATGCACATCTGTAGCTATAAGACTGTCTTCAGCATTGCCGTATGGGACAGTCTGTATGTGGCTTTGACCGCACGTAAACCTGCATACACACGACGACTACGCCCTGTGTTACCATGGAGACCACCGCAAGGGATTCAGTTGCTGTAAACAACAAGCTGCATATAGAAACTCAGAAACGTCGCCTAGAAGACTTTGCGCTTAAGAGGAAGTTTGCAAGCCTGTCTAGCAAGCTAGACAGAGTACATAGGCAGGTAATGATACTCTAATGCATCCGTGGTCAATAGCAAGTTGGTGTTGTACACGTCCGACTGCTGGCTGATGACATAGAAGGGGTCGCAGGTCAAGATGCGGCTCCATCAGAAGAAGTTCACTTGGGTTCCCAGCCCTTGCTTGACCAAGGACGAATGCCAGCACCTGATCGCACAGCACGAAGCCCGAATCCGAGACTGTGTGCAGCGGTCCTGTAATAAATTGCTACAGGATACCTTGCTACCCAGATTCCAGGAAGTGTTTGGGTCTCCAGTGGATATCGAACGCTTCCCGCAGTACCCAACCATCGTTAAGAATCCGATGGACTTTGGCACCATGAAGACCAAACTGCAAGAGGAAAAGTACACTGACGTACAAGAATTTGCTGACGACGCCATACTTGTGCTAGAAAATGCACGAGCCTTCAATCCACCGGGAACCGATGTGCATGTGATGGCCAACTGCCTGGAGGTCTGGTTCGATGTTTTATCAAAGCACGTAACAGCTACCTGTGATAGAGCAATCTGTAGCTCAATACCTATGGAATTTTTGGTGCTTATAGGATGACCTTGTCAAAGCATTGAAGGAAGCCGTCATCAAGAATAGAGAGGCAGTGGACTGTGCAACGTTAAAAGATATTGAGCAAAAGCGTTGCGAGTCAATGGCACGTGTTGTTTTCCAGCTGCAAAAGCACATCGAGTCTGACATCGAAGTTGCGAAGGCAGTGCTGACGGACATTCAGCGTGAGGCTGCTGATGTAGGCTCTCTTCACTGTACACTGTTGCATTTTGTGTCTCCTTGTACGCGTACATGGTCTTGTTGTGCAGACATCAAGGTGGGCATCAGATGTATGTTCCTGGCGTTCGGATGTAGAACCGGACGCAGAGAATTTGGTCACTCAAGTGCTCCAGCTGCCAGAGGTTCTGCAGAAGCTGCTTGGTCAACTCAGGCCTAAAGAGTCACAGGTATTTGTTACCCCTGCCAATGCTGCGTTTCCAAGCAACCATTCATCCGTCTGATAAGGAACTTTGATATCATCCTGCAGAAGAGCGGACCCCTCCGTGCCGCTGATTTCGAAAGTGCATCGTTCGTATTCCACCATACAGCCCTCAGCATCGTTTCTCAGTACAGCAGAGACATACGCGATCAATTCAACGAGGCGGCTCCACGCCCTTCTTCAGCAGCACAGCCCCAGTCGCCTCGGATACAAGTTTTGCAACCTGCGACACATGCAAGAGCGCCGGCGGTGCAAGACCTTGCAAGTGTACCAACTCCCACGCTCCGGACAGCATCGACTGCCCTTGGCGGAACAACACCCCAAAGTACCGATAGAGCAGATGGCACACTTGTAGGGGGGCTTCAGCGTAGTATGTCTGCTGCACATGTTTCCGGCACTGGACGCAGGCTGGCGCGAATCAATACGCGTGGTGTAAATTCTTTGTCAGCGGTGCCTACACCGGCAACCTTGCATGACTGCGGCACCAGCGTGTTTGACAGGCAAACGCCAAGAGAGATGATACGCAGCCGGTCCCAGCAACATGATGCATGGGTTTTCTGCAGATCCTTGGCCAGGGAAGCTTGCCTAGCGTGGCCTGGCTTGCCAGATGGGTGCGGCTGCAGAGAGCCCCACATTGACATCGAGAGCATTAGACTTAAATCTGCTCGAGCGTATACCTGCGCCAGGGCCATTTCAGATCGAATGTGTACAACCTACACAGCAGCAAACAGCAACACGGCGTGGTTGCCGCTTGTCCACAGCGCCAATCCTGCATTGCTGGATAGCGTGCTTGCCAATGCACCATGCCCTGCGCTTGGAGCCGGTCCCAGTGTGCTCCTTGCAGGGCATCTGCAAGGCAAGTTGCACGTCCAGCAGCGTATACAAGACAGTACACACGGTCGCCCAAGTGCCGGGTCCATCAATACTGCAGACATCACCGCACCTGTTCCGATCAAGACAGCAGAGAAGAGCATGAAGGCAGCAAGGAAAATACTTGCGCTAGAAGGCAAGGAGACCCGGGCAAGGGCTCAAGAAAAATTGCGTGTCAGCACAGAACTGCAGCCAGGTGCTTCAGTGCAAGCAATGCAATCCAGCCCACGCAAGCAGCGACCTGAAAATCTCAGCCAGGTTGCAATACGCGTCTTCTCACTGCCAAACACTGAAGCCGACGCCATACATATTGCAAGACGCGCCTCGCATCTCGGCCGCAGTACAGGAGTGGCTGAACTTCCACATCAGACAACGCAGGATCTCCTGTTTGCACCGTCTCGACGTAAAGCACTCCCACTGATGACAGAATTGTTTAATCCCGTTCCACTTGCACAGTCGTGGTCACAGCAGTCTAGCCATCACATCCAACAAGAGGTGCCTCTCTTGGAAGCGGGGGCACATGACATGCCCGAGCAAGAGATGGAGATGGACTCTCCAGATGAAGCAGCGATGGACACAATTCTGCCAGCTGGGGCAGGGCCTCCATCTAGTATACCTATGATGACACCCGTGGTGGCTCCGAATTCTGGTGGCAGATGACAACCTGTCAACAAACTGTTCCAAGCTGGGTCTAACTCTGAGGCCGCATTAATGGTGCTGATGGTGGCTGTGTACGTACTAGTGCTGTGCTCGAGACATCAGTCGCTCATGTACAGTGACTTTGGGCAGAGTCATTCGGCAGGTGTTACATGTTTAGGTAGGCGTCAGGTGCATGTAAAGTGGCCATCCATCTTATTTCAAAAACCATCCAACATGGATGTTGATGTTGCCAGAATCCGTTAGTATCACACGAAGTTGATGTATGCTCACTGATCCTTTTTAATCCAGAACCTTGTAATGCATACAGGATGGAACACCATTGAGTATGCCCGTCAGGCCTCGTCCAATTTACGCCACCGTTTTTAAGGGCCATCCCGTGAATCTTAATCCCAAGAAGGCGGATTTATTGGGTCTGGGAGGTCTCCTAGGTTGAACGCGGATCCGCACTGATCATCCAGCTTTGCAAGTGTGATGGCTGAAATCGTGAGATCAACCATATTTTCAAGATTCATTTTTAACATATATCATGCGCAAATCTGGGGCCCGCGTACTGATCTTTGCTGCCTCCAAAACGATGCCAAGCAGGCTGTACACTCACCTTGCACAGTGACTGCCTGCCTTATGCATGTTCCACATGCATGAAAGATGCACAACGTTCCAGAATGATGAATACGTCGTGCTGCATGCTGGTATAAATAGTCTTTCTCACGTGCACATACTCTAATGACGTTCACTGAGAGTATATTTGTACCTTTCGCTGCGGTTGGATTTCATCTTCGCAGCAGCCAATATCGGTTCACTTTGACAACAAACGATCACTGATCTATTGTATGGGCGCAGCCACATGAGGGTCGATCGTCAGAACTTGATGCATAGTTTATGAAACATCCGTAAGCTAAAACTCGAGTGTTAGGCTGCTACTTGCCCGTTTCTGTTTACGTTCCTGAGCCACGGTGTTAAATACTGGATACAAAGGTGTCGCGCAAACGCAAGACCATGGGCAAGGACTACTATACGGTACTGGGCGTCAGCCATGGTGCCGATGATAAGGAGCTAAAGGCAGGTAGGTGGCCCTTCCGAAGCATGCCAGATTGGTCGCTTCGGCCCGGCATTTGTACTTGAAACTGTGACGAAAGTTTAGCAAAGTCCAGAACCTCAGCGAAGAATTTTTTCCTTGCAGCGTATCGGAAGCTGGCTATGAAATGGCACCCGGTGCGCATCGTCGACTGGAGTCTGTATAACCTGGCGTAGTTCAGCGTGACAATGAAATGCTCCATGAATTTGGCGTACCAAAAGAAAGAATGAGTACTAGGATACTTATTTGAAGTCAAAGCTGGTCTATGCTATTGCCCTCACTTTGGCCCCTGCGGCAACCAGATGCGTTCTCGACCTTTCGCCGCGGTTCAATAAAGTGATCTTGAGATCTGCAGGATAAGAACAAAGACAACCGCGAAGCAGCAGAAGCCAAGTTTAAGGAGGTTTCCGAGGCGTTTGAGGTAAGCTGATCGTGCTTGCCAGTTTGAAGTACTGCGAACGTTTGTGCTGAAGGCAACCACTCGCAGTCACGCATACTGACCTGCAATCAATAGCCGTCGATATTATTCTGCAAGGGGATAATCTGAAGCAGTCGGTCCCAGCATTCAAGCCCAGATTGGGCACGCCATTAGCAGCTTCCAGTCAGAGCATGTGCAGGTGCTCTCTGATCCTCAAAAGCGACGCATCTATGATAAATTCGGTGAAGACGGATTAAAGGGGGGGGTTCCAGATGGATCAAGGCCCAGCGGGGGGGGTGCGAGCGCCAAGTTTAACTTCCAGCCCAGAGATGCGGAAGACATTTTTGCGGAGGTGTGCACATGCTGTCAAATCGACCTGGATCGATGCTCCTCTTTCCACGAATCCCAAGTTTAATTGTTTGCGCTGTTTGGCTGCAGTTTTTCGGTAACGCGGGAACAGGGTCGTTTTTTTCATCGTCCGGGCCTGGGGGGGCATTTTTTTCCAGTTCCTCGGGTGGGCCAGAATTTATGGGCATGGGTGGTATGCCGGGTATGGGGGGCATGCCGGGCATGGGTGGCATGCGTGGCCGTGCACCCAAAGCAGACATTGTGCAGCATAAACTACCATGCAGTTTAGAAGACCTGTACAAAGGTGTGCCCCCTTAATCTTGCCTGTAATCTTGCCTGTATCAAAACACTGGTTGTGTGACAGTGGCATGGAGTGGGCGGGAACGTGTGACGAAGATTAGATGCGACCGAATCCTGATGCTCCTCAGTGAACTACTAATGCAGGTCGTACACGGAAAATGAAGGTTAGATCTCCAATGGTCGATGCAGCAACACGCAGGCAGATGGAGGTAGAGGAGGTAATTCAGATAGATATAAAGCCTGGCTGGAAAAGTGGAACCAAAGTAACATTTCCCGGCAAGGGGGGTGAAGCGCCTGGGAAACTCCCAGCAGATATTCAGTTTATCGTAGAGGAGCAGCCTCATCCACGATTCCAGCGTGACAGTAACGATCTTATGTACTGTCCCAAAATTTCATTGAAAGACGCGCTGCTGGGCGGCACACTGGAGATTGAACATCTGGACGGCACAAAGCTGCCCGTGCGTTTCCCTGGGCCAGTGCAGCCATCTGTCCCCATGGTCTTACGGTGTGCCCCTTCTGTGATCATGTGCTTGCAGTGGCTCTGTTTTGAGATCCATGGGATGGCCACAGATACAAATGTCGCATCGGTGAATGGTAGATTGTTTGTGATGCAGGGAGAAAGGCATGCCAATTTCCAAGTCTCCTGGGTCATTTGGTAACTTGAAGGTGAAGTTTGAAATTGTGTTCCCAACCAGTTTGTCTGACCATCAAAAGCAAGCCCTGAAAACTGTGCTATAAACTGGGATCATGGGGATGATTGGATTGCTGATTTTTTTCTTGATGCCAGGGACTAGCAACTTTTGAGTACAAACTCCATGTATGTGGAGCGGTGAAGTAACCATGTCTCCTTCGTTGCATCGTGTGCAGGTGATAATCGGCGTTTGGATTGCATGGGAATACTGCATGGCCATATCATTCGCATGAGTACTTTCCAACTACACCCAACTCCCGGTCTTTCTTCAGTTGACCGTTTTGCCATGCATGCGTGCTATCGAACACTGTTCATGTTCACAGGTCCTCTGTATTGAATCTCCTTGCGACTTGAAATCAGTTGGTGTTCTGGATGGTTCAAATGTCGTTCAGTCAAAGAAGGCCTGTAGGCACTGCAAATAAATATGACTCCCAATTGATAAGCACTAGTGCACAGGGAGTGCCAGACCGTTTGTCTGCACAACGCAAATTTTGCAAACTTGTCTCAGAGTGTGATTAATGATGCATTCACCAGAGATGTGTGTGTTCCCACATGCTGTTAAGGTGTAGAAATAACACTCTATGAGCCTCCCTGTCAGAATCATGCTTAGTTCAACAAACCTCAACTTTACTGCAATAAGAAGATTCCAAGCATTGTCCGTGACGCATTTGCTAATACAAATACTACTTCCTATCTCGGGGAGAGACAACTGGATCTGGCAGCCCCTTTCGCTTCACACTGAAGTTGTCCCCGTACTGATAATAACGGGCAGGCCTGTATTCGCTCTGCCAATTTTCAGGCTTAGCTTCAATCTCATATGGAATCCCTTGCTTGTCTAGGAAAATGGCAGCTTCTTCAGCAGTACGGAATGCCATCTTCCGGAATGATGACTCGGCGGTGTCCGAAGAAGCAGCCCAGCCCATCTGCAAGTGGGGTCGCCAAGAAATCAGTGAAAAAACAAACAGGTCAGTGTCTAATCAATGGGCTCAAATTACATGAAGCGATCCCGATTTTCCTTAGCTATCTGTGAGGTTTGCTATTAAATCAGGGACCAGCTGAGAATGAGAAATTCTTACCAATGGATTCGTCCACATTTCCTGAGCAGGCAGCCAGATTTTCCACGATGCTTTCTCACCTCCATGCATTGCCTTTTGATCATAGCCATACTGGGCGGCAGGTCCAGATGGCAAGTATATGACAGCCTGCATAAGGGAATCAAGTTGAGGCGAATCTCCGCTGGCCCTGTATGTCGCAGTTAAAGCATACATGAAAATGCCTCCTCCAGGACTACACGCTTCGCTCAGAATATATGATACCGTGGACATGCATACACTTTTCACAAACTCCTCGTTGTGGAACAGAGAAAACATTGAGGCACTATACGTGTTCCGGCTCCAATTTATTGCATTGGGGCCCCAGATTAGGTAATAATGCCTGTCAATTGAGCATTCATGCGACATACCTTCCTTGAATAGTTTAGATCGGGTACTGGTGTCAACGGCTTCGTGACCGCAGTGGAAAAGGGCAGCACATCAGCGGCACCACACCCAGCTGATGCATGTAGTCCCTTGAACAGACCATTCAGCGTTCTCAAGTGCCACATATTTCCTCGCTTTTAAATGAATCGCGGGTCCGAAGAGAGAGAGCAACTCACAAGACCAAGGCCATGGCAATGAACTTGTGATTGCGCAGCCAGAACACTTTGTGCAGCAAACGACAGGCTGTTAGTTGTAACATTTCTATCGTAAGTCTCCCGCTGAGAACGGCTGCAAGGACTCTACAACTGCACGCTCCGTACGTACCTTGACAAGTATGGTGCCCTGTAGCCATAGACGATAGAGTTGGGTCGACCGAATATGGTCTTGTTATCGGTTGGCCATGCATGGATACGATGATCATGTCGGTTCTGAAAGTGTATATGGGCCGGATCTCCCGTCGAGCTGTGTGTTACACGGAGATCAACACAAAATCCCGGCAGCGCCAAGGGGTAAATCACAAGCCAACCCAAGCACACGACA
>JAUMHO010063078.1:0-21716 GCA_032360965.1 Ulva armoricana
CCGGTTATCCGGAGATGTCAAAGTCCTTGTAGGATATGGCGAGTAAGTGTCACATTTACATTTACATTTACATTTACCTGGCTGAGCCTTGTCAGCACACCACGGCCCTTGCCTGCCTGCAAGCCACGCCTCATCTCGTGCAATCCATGCACAGCACGCCCAGCGTGGATGAATCGCCACCGCTGTTGTGGCTGATTGCATGGACAGTGCACCTTCCATCCCTTTGCAAGCAGCGGCCCAGCGTCAAGCTCTACCAATGGCCGTCACTGGTATGAATCATGGTACAGCCTGGTTCACCGGTAGCGCTTCTGAACAGCTTGTGCTCACTCCAGTGTCCACTGTGTCCGACATGCTCCCTCTCTGCACTACCACACAGCAGTGGTGCATGTGGCAGTGCTGACGATGCCTGGCGACACTCAGCGCCCGAGTCCCCCAACTCGCGCCCAGAGAGTGCACTGCCCCTGCTGAATGCCATTTTCATCCCCATCTGCACAACACTGGTACATGGTGGTGATGGTAGATGTGTATGCAGGCAGTGAGTGAGGCATGCTTTGTGGATGCGCTGCTGCTCAAGACCAACCTCACGCAGCTCGATTTGCCCGTGATGGAGTGCGGGAGCATCTGCGATGTGGTGACACAGCTTCAGGAGGGTGTGGCCGAGGCGGGCACGGGCCGGCTGCCCCTGCTCATCACACACTCCCACCCGCAGCCGGACGACAGCACTGCCAGCACTGCAGGCGACGAGAGTGCTTGGGCCAAGATGCACCGGACTGCTGAGAACATGAGCACGAGTGGGGGGCTTGTTCGCCTTGAGTATGTGCCATTTGAAACATTCCACGAGTAAGATGCAGGACAGGCCTGTCAACTTCGGGTGGAGCGGGTGGTTGTAGTTGCGGCATCTAGGTTGGAAGTGCATGCGCACCGCAGAGTGTGGACAGGCATGTTTGCAGCTGTGAAATGCAAGGGCCTGCGCCGGTAACTGCCTGGCAGGGTGTCTTTGTTCCGTCGTCAGATGCACGTCTGTTGCATCTGTTCCAGAGTCATCTGTTCCAGAGTCGACTGCAACAGAGATGTGTCCATGCTCAGATACAGATCCATCGTCAGTATGTCTATCAGCCACTAAAATCGTCGTGATCCGTCAACGTTGGTCAAGCAGGTAATACAGACAGATGGCTGTCCCCGTGCACGTGCAATGCTCGAGTGTGGTCACTGATCAATGCACTGCACTGTGTCTCAGCATTCCGCAGGGGTGAATAGGAAGGCACTAAGTCCTTCGCGAACGCAAGGATCTGTCAGTCGGTGCCAGCGCTGTTAGCTTCTGCGTTGGCAACGTTGAGCGCGCAGACCGCACAAATCTATGTGTCGGCAACAGTGCGACTGTGGCGAGCAGGGATTCGATGCTGTTGACAACGAGACAGCGCGCGGCGCAGGTTCTTTCCCTTCTCTATCGCTTCAAGACTCCTATTTACTGCAGCTAGCACTAAACATCTCTACCAGAATTAGGCTGTCCATGCGAAGCCTTGAAGGGCGTGTTCGGTCCTTCACTAGAACACAGAATCCGTGCCCGATCCAAACCAGTAGTTCTGTATAAAACAAAATTGTGAACAGCGGTGAATTCAAAGTATAACCGGTGCCTGCTTCACCCTTTGCGATCAATGGGTTGCTAAACGAGTGTTCTTCCTTTGGCGACAACCTCGGACTAGCAGCGCAACGAGGACACGGTCAGGTGAGAACGCACAGAATTGAAAGTGACAGGTGAGCTCTGACTTTTTATATTCTGTTCTGAGGGGGATGAGCTGCCGCAGCAGCTTCAACAGATCGTGGTGAACGATGAGGCCTTGGTGGTGCCCAGGCGTGACGTGCACTTCGTGTATACGTAGCACCTGTTATATGCTACCTTCACTCGAATTCCGTGCCGCTGAACTTGGATGGACCATATCTGATTAGTATGCCGTGTGACGTCCTACCAGACCTGTGTATTTCCTAGCACTGAGCGGTTGTGTGACCGTGAGGCCCGAACGCGCATCGCAAAAAAATGCGATACAATGTGAAATCTCACTAATAAATGTGAGGCCAGCAGTTCTAGCGTACTCGTGCCTCTAGACGATGTGCATTCAACACAGGCATGTTCTGCAAACGCCGAAGCGGGATTTTGAGAAGGATAAACTGTAGGTGTACGGGAATCCAGCCGCAATGCTACCATGCAAATCTTAGATCCACACCTGCGGTGGCTGTTGCACGCACCGTGTGGTTACCCTAGGCTGCTCTGTCGACTGGCCATCTCCGCATGAGCACTAGAGCAGCCGAAGTCGCGCTTGCTCAATTTGGCACAGCGTTCGCCATTCAACAGTCCGGTCAAAATATTTCGTTGGATTTTATTGTGCTCTTTCCATGCGACGCTGCCGTTCGGCAATGTTTGTGTGAGTGTTATCTGAGCATATGCGCGGTGCACTTTGTCGCAGTCTACAACCCAGCTTCCCTGGTCCATGACAAGAACTATTTCTCTGAGGTAGTGAGCTTTGTTTATTTCCTCCAAGTAATAATTCCCCCATGACGGGGGTGGTTTCTCCGGCTGGGAACGCTCTGCTGGTTGCAGGAGACTATGTCACGGAGACGGGCGCAAACAACAAGCGGCTGTAGAAATCAACCTCGTCATGCGGAACGCAGTGCCTGCGGTCCGCACAGTGAAGGGGGTTCTAGGCTGCATACCACTTTTGACCAGGATCATGACAACAGAGCGGCTGACGGTCATGACACCAGCTTCAGAGGTTCAAGAAGTGCATTTAACAGCTCTGAGGAGAACCTTGCAGCAGACTCTGGCGAGCTTAGTACGTATGCGCTCAGCCATGGTGGAGAACTCTCAAACATGCCATCGGTCGACAGTCTGCCATCGGTCGACGGTCTCCAGGCCAAAGTTGAGGCACGCTTGCCCACACGAGGGACAGTTCGCTTTTCATCAGGAGATCCTATCACTGATAGATTTGGTGCCTCCGCATTTACTCTTCATGAGACCACAAATAATGTAGCTGAGCAACATGGCTGGATTGTTGATGGCTCCAGCAGACCCAGTTTCACTGACTCCTTTAACAGCAGACACGCCTTTCAGCACACTCAGTCTTGCCCAGCCGAAATTCTGCGATCTTCCGTTGTCGTCTTTGACTCCCTGACTGGTTATCATCGTTGGCCGGATAGCCGCTCACGCCGACACGGCCACATTGGCGACTCAATCAGCGGCCTGCACGTCCTGTGCCCAAATGCTACAGTACATGACCTCACGGACCCAGACCTCACTGACCCAGAAGTTCTTGCAATTCTGAGCCGGCAGCGGCCAGACCTGCGCTCTGCTGTGCTCTCTGTGCTGCAGGGCCTCGCGGTCGTACGAGCACGTGCAGCTCAAGCCGACATGGCACTGGGATTCCAAGGTGACTTGCAACATCCAGCACGCCGGGCGTCCTCACGCAGCGTGTTCTCTCGCCTTGGCTCGATTAGCAGCCGCGCTGGTGAGTACCATGCAGACTGCTCTTCGTGGTGCTCATTGGACGCTTCAGACGACGCCGGCGGCGGTTGCATCTCATCACACGGAGGGCAGCCGCCCATGCCCGATGCCGTCGCGTTTGCATGTGTGGCCTACAATCGCATGCAGCGCAGGCCCTGTGCCGATGGCGGGTTCGATCATGGCAAGAATGCTGCGAAGGAGAGCCTTGCTTCGCAAGAGAGCATCCCAGAGGTGTGCCTGCTTTAAGGCTGTGGACTTTTCATGACTGCCGTTGAAACATGCACTTCAGGAGGATGGTATGCAGTGGTTGTGACAACGATTGTGTCACTACAAACAGGCTGCTTGCAAGCCCCTGCACCCAGTTGCCCCGTGTCCATGGTATCAATGGCAGTCTTGCTGAGACACACCTGATCATCCTTTTCTCATAGTCTCTGCAAAGGTAGCATTCGCATGTGTAAAGCGTACTGTAGACCATTTCAAGGCGCTCTTGTGTTTTGCATAGCCTACTTTGTATCACCAGTGGGCTGAAAACGGCAAGCGGACTTTTGCAGGAGGATCCCGATGTACGTAGCGAGGACAAAGTACGCCATGGATGCGGCCTGAAGGCTTTGTTCTGCCTGCAGCGTGTCCAGCCTTGAACAGATCATGTCTCAACTGGGCTCCGTGGATGTGCTGCAGAGGGTGTCACTGTACTTGCGCAGGCGGCGCTGTCGACACAGTGGCACCCACGATGCACAGTAGCAAACGTAGTATATGGCATTGTCACCCTTTTCGTTGGGAAGAGTGTGACACCTGGCAGGCCGTCTCTCTGCCACAATGCTTCTTTCCTGGCAACATTTCCCCAGTTCTGTCCCACCGATGGCCATTTCGGAATGCGAGCATGTGTATATATTTTCACAAATGAACAGCTGAGAGCAGCAGGACCCATCTGTTGTCGTAGTGTAGCTGGGTATTACGTCGCAGCTCAGAAAGTCTGTAGCAATGGTGGGTCATGCATGCTTTGGTTTGAATTCACATGGTGCAATGGATGCCAATCCTGTGTAATGTAACGTCCTCATGAGTTTTGAGGCTTGAACACGCATGTGGGTTGACGTGGGTAGCACTTGCTGAATGGATCTATGTTGATGCACAAGGTGCCTACCGATTGCCAAATCCAATTCCACTGTGGTGACCTATACATATGATCAGAGGCGTGGCCTGCAGTGATCAAGCAATGCCTGTAAAACCGACCTTTGTGTACTTCCTCAATATCCGAGTTTGGTGCTGATTGTCATATGTTTTCCTGGACGCATGTTTTCATGGCCACCAGTGGCGCTGTCACACACAGGCCATGCTCAACTGCCCATTTTTAATCAGTATCCTTGGAACATGATTGCCAGCATGGCAGATATGAAGCAACACGGCGGTGCTCAGTGCATGCACGACCGTGTGTGGTGTCTGTGGTGGTGCCAGTACTAAATCAGCATGACCACAGCCACACCAGGCATCGTTTACAGTACAGCAGCTCCCTCGGCGCAGTCCTCAACTGTACATACACTCACGTGCTCTGCCCAGCTTTGAACCACGAATCCCAAACATCGAGCCATGGTAAGTGCCACAGCCGCAGCCCAAACCGCAACATGCACCAGACGGTGGCACTCGGCGCGCCACGGTGCCGGAACATGATGGGATTACCTCGCATGACGGCACCCCTTGCCCCCAACACATCCGCTCACACCTGGCCCGGCCCTGCGCCTCGTGCCGGCGCAGGCGCCTGCCCAGCGGGCAACCAAACATGCATGCATGCAATATAAAACATCTATGCTTTGGGGATGTAGCCCGGAGTACCACTGAACACGACAGGGTGGCCAAGGCCCCCAAACGCGCCGGCCTTGCTGCAGAAACAGGCTGTCCAGGGATTCACCTGGGATACGGCAACGAATCGTGCATGTGATTCGGGGCCGCGTGCAGCTGAGGTGTGCCATGTGTGCGCGACCACCGGAAGGCCATGAAGGAAAAGGAATTCGTCACAATTGCAAGGTCACCACTCAGAAACACACGACCGGCATGGGATCGCACACCCACACCCACACGCGCCGCAGCTCTTCTCCACCACTGCCTCGGTCTCCTGCCACCACCGTACAACAGCCCCGCCAACCAAACATCCAGCCTTTCCCTCTCCTCCAAACCGGCTCGCGGCCCCTGTGGCCATGGGCCCCTGCCCCGAGGCGCTCTACTGACCGTACCCAACCGCCTGCTAGGTTCCGCACAGGTCCCACCCAGACGCGCCCGATCCAACACAGCACACCGTGCCGATCGCATCACACTCCACCGCCACTCCATCGACCGCCCCCGCCACCCGGGACACGTGCTTCCCGGCGGCAACCGGTCGCACGCCAACGGCAGGACGGCCATGGAACGGCAAGCACCCGGGACGACCCACTGGCTGCCGCGGCGTGACTCGGCACAAGACTCCCCCACCTCCGCAGCGGCATGTTGCTGTGGAGCTCCCACAGGCAGACCCCTCCCCCGGCGGGTCCACACATGCATCTGCGCGCCGCGTCGTTCCTACGCCCGGGCCCTGCGCATGCACCCCTCCCACAGCTGCCAGCCCACATCGGCAGGCCGCACAGCGCACAGCGCGGATCAACGGGCCCCCCGCATGCAACCCCCTCCGCCCGAGTACCGCACCGTGCGGCGACACAGCCGCACAGCAGGCACAGCGGCGTAGCGCGCGCACGCAACCGGCTGCCACAGGCGGCGGCCATGTGCAGCGACGGCAGCGGCACTGCGCGGATGGCGCCACGGCGACCCTGAACGGTGCAGACTGTGGCACTCTGCGCCTGTCGGCGGTCGCGTCGAGTCACAGCGGCACTGAGGGACCGATCCCACCGAGCTCACCACAACCTTCCCTGATGAACCAGCTCATGCAATGCATGACCAAACAGGCCCAGAAGTGCAGCGCACGAGGCATGCCTACTACCCGAGCAAACCCGAACACACTGAAAGCCCAAGTACACGGTACAGGGCCTACCGGGCACCGGTGCAACCTGAAGCCACAGATGCACCTCCCCCCCTCCCTCCCTCCCCTCTTTCGCGGCACATGCGCCCTCGGCGCTTGCTCACGCCCCTGGCACGCGCACAGCACACGTGACACCGAGCCCCACGGCAGGTGCGGGCGCACCCCAGGCGCACGCTCCGTGCCTCCGCGCATCCCCGCCGCGGCATCGCAGCAGGCGCCACGGCATCGCACCGGTCCGACGACCGTCGCTCGGCCGAACGCGCGCTCATGCGAGGTGGGTGAGGTTGCCGTCGTAGAGGTCGTACGCGCCGGCGACGTACAGGCGGTAGTTCTCACCCTCCGGGCTCTTGTCCCAGTCGCCGAATCCATCGGTGATGACAAACTCGGCGACGGCGCCCGAGTCGAAGGGCACGGCGTCGGGGTCGAGGGCGCTGCGCCACACCAGCACCTCGCTCTCCGCGTCGCGCTCCATCACCGCCTCCATCCACTCCGCGCCCGCGACGCATGCATGGATCGTCGGCGACTCCCAGCCAGAGTGGTACCGCAGCTCCACCACGGCCGTCTCCGCTGCAGCATCGCGGCCTGTGAGAGCAGATACATGAGCCCGTCCCTGCGAGCTGCAAGAGCAGGCGCATGGGACCGACTCTGCACGCTGCACCATACACTGACACACGACAACATCTGGGTTGTGGAGTGCCGCATGCGCGCGTGTTGGAAGCTCCATGCTATATGCGTGCGTGTTGCAGGTTCCATGTTACATGCGCGCGTGTTGCAAGCTCCATGCTACATGCGTGCGTGTTGCAGGCTCCATGTTACATGCGTGTGTGTTGCAGGATCCATGTTACATGCGTGCGTGTTGCACGCTCCTTGTTACATGCGTGCGTGTTGCAGGTTCCATGTTACATGCGTGCGTGTTGCACGCTCCTTGTTACATGCGTGCGTGTTGCACGCTCCTTGTTACATGCGTGCGTGTTGCAGGTTCCATGTTACATGCGTGCGTGTGGCAGGCTCCATGCTACATGCCATGGCGACTCCATGCCAACTGGCCCGGATGATGCCGACAGGCCCCGGGGATGCAGGCTCGGGTAGGGGCGAAGCTGGACGCGTACATAAACAGCGCGTACATAAACAGCGCGTACATAAACAGCGCGTACATAAACAGCGCGTACATAAACAGCATAACAGCGTACAACGCGTCCAGCCTTGCCCGTACCCGTGCCTGCATCGACGCGTACACACAGGGGCGAGGCTGGACGGTGGCACGGAATGCGGCGGGGAGGAGCAAGCAGGACCGCTCTTTTCAGCGGCAAAGTAAACGGCGGCGGCAGCAGCAGCACCGGCCTTGGCACACACAACATCACCAGACACCTCCACAGCACGGGGTCGCGAAGCACTATGGTGCCAAACAATAACAACACGTGCAGGTGCGCAGTCGTGTCCGGGTTGGAGTTTGGGCACCGTGGATGGTGTAGCCACAAGCTAGAGTGTTGAAACTGTGCGGGCGTGGTCTGAGTTGTGATGCAGTGGATGCGCAGTCTGGGGAGGCAGGAGGCATGTAGCCGAGCCGCACCTTCCAGAGTTGCTGTGCCTGCTGATGCGGCCTCGGCATCTGTTGTAGTGTCAGAGGCGTCGTCGGCCTCGGTTGTAGCAGCCGCGGCGGGGGAGGCTGCGTCTGCGACAACCTCTGGGGCACTCTCGGTCGCGGTGGCATTGCTGCCATTGCCGCCAGCAGTGTACAGGTCGCTGTATGGCACGTCCTCAGCCTCAGAGTCGGTGGCGACGTACCAGCCACCCGCTGAGGAGTTGTCTGAGGAGGCATCGCCGGAGATGTACTCTGCAAACGCCATGTCCATGCCCACACTGCCGGCTGCTGGCGTGGCCCCGTTGGTGGAGTATGCGCCGTTGGTAGATGCTCCAGTATCCACGGGATCGAGCATGTCATCGCTGCTGCTGCCGCTGCTGTCACTGCTGGAGGAAGCATATGCCGTAGGAGAGATCTGCTGGGGGGCATTCTGGGTGCGCCACTGTGCTATCCAGGCTTCAGCAGACGGTCTGTTCTCGGCTGGGGACGGGCCTAAACTGAAGGCAGCTGGACCGGAGGAGGTGGAAGCGGACGAGCTTGATGAGGCTGCGATGCGTCCCAGCAGCAGCACGCTCAGGCCTGCTGCCGCTATGCCTGCTGGAGATGTTGCTGCATCGGCATACTCACCATCTGCTGCCAGCTGAGTGAACGACTCAAGCTCAGACGAGACTCGTGGCAGTATCTCGTTAGCAAACTGTCTAGATACATCTTCTGATACATCGGCAGCACCTGCAAGTGCGGTCTCGGCCTGAGACCGCAGTGCGTTCACCTGCTCCGCAACCTGAGCTTGCACCTCAGGCAGCGTTTCGAGCTTCTCCGACATCATCGCGGAGAGCTTCTCCACCAATTCCGATGATTGTGACCTCACTTCCGCGGACATCTGAGACGCCTGGCCGACATAGCTGGAAATATGGTTAGACATGTCCCGTCCTGCCAGCTCGGCGCCAGAACCGGCTGACACCGCGCCAGTGTACACGTCCGACGAAAACTCTTTAGCTTTGTCAAGAACCTCGTATATCTGAGATGACGCATTCGCAGACAGACCCTCCTTCACCAGCCCAACTTTGTCAATTACGGATTCGGCTGCGCTGGCCACTTGGTCAACCACAACCTCTACATCAGGAATATTGACATCATCAGAACTGAATACCGCTCTTGTCGCAACGCTGCGCTGGGAGCATTTGCGCGGCGTGCACGCCCGAGCGAAGCGAGTGCTTGATAGCATGAGGATCTTCCCGGGCGCAACACCTGAAACACCGAATGGTCACACATTGACCTTAAAAAGGCCAAACAGCATATTTTACTTCGTTGCATGCGTTTTTCGTTGTGTTATACGAGCACGAGCGGCGCGCCAGCTTGGGATTTTGCGTCGACAAGCGAAGGCTGTGACTGCGCGGACGCGCCGAAAGCAGAAAAGGGGCGCACTCAAACCAATGATATAACGAATTTAGAAGTATTGCTTCAACACAAGTGGATTTCGATTCTTAGAAAAGCAACGCGGATCGCAGGTGGCAGAGTATCGCGCTTGCACCTTGGGCATTCACGATGCTACCCGCATCAAAAGCCACGGCAACATCGATGCCAAAGCCGTAGAAACATACAATGCGCAGCTGTTCGGAGGTGCAAATTGGTATTTAGCATCGCTTCAACTGTAAGCTGGCAGACCGTGGAGGTTGTCTCGCGAACTCGTATATTGACTCTCCCCCGTGTTTGAAGGTCCACACCGCGCTTTTTGCATGCTCTGACATAAGACAACACTCGGATATAATGGAGTTGCTACACTTCCAAAAACGTCCGATGCCTTTGCCTTATCCATTCAACACTGACGCCATCCTACCCTTTCGGGCGCAGTGCCGATTCCATGGCCGCAACTTCATGCTGCAGCTTTTCCGTGCTCTCTTTCAACGCCTGGTTCAGTACCTTCAGGGCTGCTGCTGTGCTCATCGGTGTGCCTGCAACATGCCGAGGTGATCAGCACACGATGCCGTCGCTTTCGTTGTCTGCGTGCCCACGGCGCAGATGGCGGTGGAACCTTCGCATGACGACTGTGCACGCGTGTGTCTGAGACGATCCGACACGACTCTAGATTAATGGCCACTTTCACCAGTACAGCGATGTTAAAGTCGCCGTTGAGTCGCCACTTCACGCCACCTGTCTGCTGAAATGGCTCGCGATGACAAGAGCTCGTGAGCGACCGAATGCACAGATCCAATAATCCGCATGCATCCTCCCTAATCTTATCCTACACTCACGGGAACGTGTCGTGCTATTCCGTTGCAACCTCTGGCTGTTGGCACCTCCCTGGAACAGACCTGGATTGCACTGTCCAACCACATGCACTGCATAAACAGCACGTTCGTTGCCAAAACAACACGTCTGTGAACGAAGCAGCAGCATGCCTCCTGCCGTGTTGTGTGAGGCAGAGTTTGCAACCCGTCCACATCCCACACCCATCCAAATCTTCCCATGCCCTGTTTGAACACATCACCAAAGACCTCATGCACAGATGAAGCGTCTCCTCCAGTGTGATCCAAGAAAGCGTGGCACCGCTCCCCCAAAGTCAACCCAGATGCCAATACGCCCCACAGTCAAACCAGATGCCAGTTCGCCCACACATCCGAACTCCGGTCCACAAAGCACTGCACCCCGCGTCCACACAGGAACCCGCATTGGCAGAGCAAGCACCACACGGTTGCTACAGCCTACGCACCGTCAGACCCTGTCATCGCCTTGGCCATCTCATCCACATCCCCACCAGACACGTGCCAAGCTTCCAGGACCTTCTGCCGGTCCATCCGCTCCCACGGCGGTGCCTCTCCAACGCTCGTCCGCGCCATCTCGCCGATGCCACTCTCCGCGCGGCTGCGTTCCACACCTTCCCGGACTGCCTCGGCCACTTCGCCCGCAGCCACCGGCGCCACCGTCGCGATCTTCAGCACGCTCCCGGGCGACACATCGACGACCTCTGGTTCCGGCGGCGCCGCCCATGGGTTGCGCGGCGCCCTGACCGCCTCTTCGGGCTGCTCCGCCGTCCTCCCGGACAGCGCACTCGCCATGACCGCCGCCCCGCCACCCTTCCCATCATCTTCTCCGCCAACAGCATCGCCACCATCAGCGTCGCCACCACCAGTGCCCACCGTGGCGGCCTGCTTCTCACCATCAGCGTCGCCACCATCAGCGTCGCCACCACCAGCGCCCTGCTTCTCACCAACAGCGTCGCCACCATCAGCGTCGCCAGCACCAGCGCCCGCCCTGGCGGCGTGCATCTCAGCAGGCGCGCGCGGGCCATCCGCGGCGGGAGCGTCTGCCGAAGGTGCTACGCGGCTGAGGTGCCCCGCACCACCGCTGCTGTACGGACGGCCTGCGGCACTCTCAGCAACCTCAGCGGGCAGCGTGCCGTCTGCAGCGTCCAACGAGCGTCCCAGCGGCGTCACCATGTACTGACGGAAGTTCTGCACACGTACAGGCACTCACACCGCCATACCTCATGCCATCTCGGGGTGATACCATGCGGTCCGCACGTCACAGGCGAACACGTACAGCCCGGGGTCACGGAAAGCGTGCAGAAACGAAACCAGTCAAAGCCTCGGCAGCACACGCACCCTTCCACTGGCCCGTTGACACACAAGCAGCTACAACTACACGAGCAGTTGACGGCGCAGTGCGGCAGCTGCAGTGCCATCTTGTCACCAGTGCCACCTTGTTACCAATGCCATCTTGTTACAAGTGCTACCTTGTTACCAGTGCCACCTGGTGACCCTGCCTGGTGACCAGGTGGCGCACCACACCACAGGTGCCTGTTACGCCATGTGGTGCAAAACCAGCCGAGGGCCTCAGGGACTGTGTGCGATGCGCCATACAGCGTTGGTCACATGTTGCGGCATGTACTTTGATGCAGAAAGATCACACCTTGAACACGGCACAGGAGATCAGCGTTAGGACGCCTGCAATGACGTAAGGCCACATGGGTTGTGCAGCGGTAGCCGGAGGAGCGGTCCCTGCACAGGAACGAGACCGCTCAGTACCATTCACAGCCTTCAACTTGGCCCAGCAACCGCTGAGCAAGGACGTGAGCTGCCGGTGCTTCTGTGTGCTGCAGACCGAGCAAAAGGCCATTCACATGAACAAACGTATACAACAACGAAACGCTTTGAGATACAGATAACATGTCGTCCCGATTTGAGGAGAAATGACAGGAGAGCCACGTTCTGGCATAACAAAACAGAGACTAAGACAGTGACAGGACGGCCCCCATGGGCATTTGCTCGACCAATTGTTGCTACCATATTTGATGATACGCCAGCGTGAAACACTGTGTGGCAACTTTTCTACGCGGCAGACGGCTGCTGTGCAGACCTCCCAGTGCAGCACCGTGAGCAGGCAGAGTTAAAGCAGGAAGCAGACCTGTGGTCGCCTGGGCAGGCGTGGTTGCAGCAGCGACAGAAACCGCTGCTGCACTGCCCGCTGGTTGCCGCAAAGTAAGCGTGGAATCGCCCTCACGCTGGAAGACTGTGTTGAGAAAGATGATGATGCCGTCTTCTGTGCGGCCGCGCTCTGTGAGACGGTACACGTTGGGCTCGCCCCGAGGGAGTGCCATGATAGACGGGAAGCTACGAACAGCCAGGGAGTCCTTGGCCCAGGTTTTGAGAGAGCGGGTGTTGCAACACAGGGCAAGCATCTGGAGGCTTGAATCGTGTCCCAGCCCTTGTGACACCGTGTCCATCTGCAGTGGCTAGGAGCAGCAGTGAGGTTGAAGTGGGTGGTTGGCTTGGATGGGGAACTTCTGAAGACTAGAGTTTGGAACAACAGCTCGACTGGGTGGGTAGATGTTGACTGGCATAGGTTGGGACGGACGCTATTCGCCGTGCTGATGATACAAGATGACCATCTCTCCTGCCAGTGCAATGTCTTGCCAGTTGAATCTGGGCTGTTGAGAACAAGACAGAGCACTCGCTTGCTCAAGCAACCATAGCAGCGAAGGGAGCAAGTGGTCCCGTGAAGAGGCACACCAAGTTCTCAATCGAGTGGCAGTGTTTGCATCCTGGTGTGTAGGTTACCACGACTGTATCCTTGTCCGCATTAACTGTGCCCTGAGCCAGCAGGATGCTTTCAATTTCATCTGGGGTGGTGTGTTTGATGCAGGATCCCTCTTGAAGCCATAACTTACTTGTGGCTGATTGATCCTCTACTGGGTCTTCCTCCTGCATTTAAGTGGCAGGCTGATCGAATTCGGGCTGATTGATCCGGCTGGCAAGCCCTGGTGCGACGGATTGTACATCCCTCGACGGCACACATGAAACCAACTCCCCACAGATGAAGAGACTACACCTGAGTCTGGCCCGCAACTGAAGCCACATCCGCGTTTGCCGGTTCGACGGCATCTGTTGGCAGTGCAAGCACCTCGCCTGGTTGAATGTTGACGAAGTCACGAGGTAATCCGTTGACAGCTCGAATGCTCCTCATCGACACGCCATAGCGAACGGATACGTCCCAAAGAGTATCTCCAGCACTCACAGCATGTAAAAGTGTGGGATGAGCATCTGCGGCAGGGCTCACGGCAGACACAACGCACGAACGGCGACGAAGAGAAGGCCTGACAGGTGGCACTGAGACTGAATGCGACCTGCAACCATTTTCCAGGCTATCTATCAGCGACAGTGACGCACATGGTATCAGCGGAACTGATGCAAAATGATAGATGTTGCCGTCGGGTTCACACGAAACAATCACACCTGACCCCGCAGGGAGCTTTCATACACGGAAACGCCATCAGAGGGTAAGGCCAGGAAGATATCGGCTTAATGAACGTCAAGACGTGGCTTTGGCTGCTACACAGACGCGAGAACTCGCCAGACTACGACAGTGCCGATACCCCTCCGTGTGAAAGCATGTATGGAACCGTGGAAGTCCGCATGTGCGATGAATAGGCAATACACAAAATAACCCGTCAAGTAAAGGTAGGTAAGCTATAGGCGGACTGGTTGAAACGCCACCGGGGGACCGCAGAACAAGTACCCGGGAGCACAGTCAAGCACAGGCCTGCTACGCACCACACCTGCGTGCGAGACCAGCACCAGCCCCAAAAAGATAACTCCTGCACACACGCTTCTTGACGATAAATGTGTGCAGATCAAAGCATCCGCATACGTTCGGCACACTGGCGGGGGCTACCCATGCATGCAGCGCGACACTCGGACGAGCACACGTCAGTGGCCATGTATACCTGACGACCTAACCAATTCCAAGAGACGCTGGTACGGAAACAGTGCATGAGCGCCTCTGTGTATACAGTAAAATCGGTGAAGTTGTATAGTGACCAATCCTTGCCAGCTCGAATCTGCGGGTCGAAGTTGTCCGTCATGTGAACCAGGTGCAGCCTGCAGTCTTATGAAGAAGCCTGGCTCCAGCGAGGCAGTCAGAGGTGCAAACCATCACCCGGAAACCGTTGGGAGGATTGGCCACGGATCGGTTCCCACCCCCATAAGAGTCCAGCGAGTCACACTAAGGCGAGTGTCATATTTACATTTGCATCTACACCAACAGGTTTGCAGTGTGTCTGTCAGGCAACAAGCCCCGGCCGAGGACATAATCCGGAGACTGGCCACTGGATCCTAGCACACACTCTCTGGCCACGTCAGTGCCACAAACCTATCTCCTCGGTTGTGCCTGTGTTCTCTAGAGGAAACTGAAGAGCCACAGCAAAGAGAATTTAGAAGAAATATCGACAGTCAATGCCTATGTACACCAGGTGAGTGATTAACACCTGCAGCATAGGTGTGCAGCAAGACTACTCAACCCGTGCAAGCATCGCCAGAGCTTCGCCCCGGCTGCAGCTGCGCAAAGCAAGGCACTAGTGATTACAAACAACATGAAGAAGAGGCAAAACTCAGCCGCCGGCTCAAAACTGGAGGGAACCCTTTTTTTTTTCGGGGCATCATAGGCACCACAGGCATGTAGCCGCTGCGGTCAACAACGTGCCACTCGGTCAAACCCCTTGTGGCAATGCCTGCCACAGTGCAGACCGAAAATCGTGAGAGGCAATTAGTCAGTGCTGGCATTCACAACATTCACCCCGTGCATACTCTATGCCATGGAGCTGTGGCGCCCCGACAGGTGCTGCACCTCGATAGATGCCGTCATCCAACGGGCGGCGAAGCTTGTCAGTGGTATACGGGCCGATGCTTCGTGCACTGTATTTTCTGGAGACCGCAATATCAACCGGGCAGTCTTGTTCACTGACCTTGACTTGCTGTCGGCGCACATGTGCCGTATAGCACATGCCAGACAGTACGTGCGAGCGTCTGCTGGGGCTGATCGGGCATCGGCTCTTGCACGTCATGCCCCCGGCACACTTAACTATGAACGTGAACTGCCACCTGCGACGTCGCCGGACTTCATGGGGGCAGCATCTTGGCTCGGTCTGGGACCCCGCGGCAAATGGCTTCTGCACTTGCAGTCCTCACATGACACAGCCCGGCGGCAGCTTCTCCAGCATGAGCATGCGTCACGGCCGGGCGGTCAACGGCGTCGGCCTCTGGATCCCCTATCGCACCTGTCCAGCAAGGACATCAAAGAGGGTTTGACCTAGTTAGCACTCGTCGACAGAGGGCTGGTGACACCCGCGCAGGGCTTGCTCGGTAGGCATCGTTGCGTGCGGCTGCATAAACATTCCGGGGGGGACATGGATGTTCGAAACCTATCCACGCGGCTGCATTGCTGGCATCCTGCCTCCAGACCAGTGTACGCTTGTGCGTGATCCGCTGTCGTCGACCCTGTCATGTTCCTTCGCTCCTCGCAATTACCTAATGATTACCTTGTCTCCATTGGGACGACGGCCATAACGGCGGCGTGCCTCCTCTGCGGTGGCTGTGTGTTCCCCTCCTGCCCAGACTTTGGCTCGGCGGCACATTGAACACTTGCTCTTCTCGTGTCCCTGTATCTCTTGCTCGGACGGCAATTCCATTGTTGGCGTCCTGCGCAAGGACCTTGCCTTGGCTTGTGCTGGGTACATCCGGGCGGAAGACGTGTTGCAGGCTGTGTTTCCTGATGACTGTATCTCGGTGGATGTCGCATCGGCGTGTCTTGTCCCTTTCCTCCTTGACCCCGCCGGTGCCCTGGGCCGTCACCCCCCTGGCGTTGTAAGGCATCACTGCCTGAGCCTGGTTGCTGCGTTCCTGCTGGGAGTGTCCTGTGTTGCGTGCACTCATCAGCCTGTTCCTGCACCGGTTCTGCGCGGCATGTGTCTCCCCGACTGGTAGGCCTGAAGTCGTGGCTCCGCAGTGTGGTGCCCCTGCCTGATGCCGCCCCTGTGGTCGTGCCCCTTCCTGCGCCCGTCCTGCACTTGTCCGCCCCTACATTTAGGGGTGCTGTGGCCGATGCCCGTTTGGGTTTGGCGTGATGCCCGATTATTTTTATTATTCTATTTTTATTATTAGTATGTTAAAATATAAAAAGTTAACTTCTGCTCAGAGGCTGTTTAAACTCATGGCATCTCACGCATGAAATTAAGCAGATTTCATCCCTTTGCAGAGGTTCGAGCTGGTACTGATTCATTTTGGTGAAACACTGCTGTAGCTGCTGCTAGTGTGAGGCATAGGTGTTCGCTGTGTCACAGCCAATCTTTTGGGCATTGCTAATACGCTGTGTCACAGCCAATCAGATTGGCCCAATCTCTTGGGCAAGCAGGTGCGATCATCCGGAATGACACGCGCTCGTCTGACCAAGAGATGTCTACTCTTTTTCGCTGGTCAATGCCACCTTTACCTGGTCCTGTCGGGCCTTGTTGCTGCCCCTGAGTACAATACCAAGGGGGGCAACTGCTTGCGATCCAATGGTGCAGATGCAAACCAGGTTCACACAGATTGACTGGACTTTCAGAAGCCGGTCATGGCCTGAACTCCGAGCCATTTGCCCGAAGCCTGCATAATATTCATACAGGTTCACAAGATGGATGCAGTGGGCCAGGCCATGAGGTGACCCAGGCACTGTCCTGTTACGGAAGGTGTGGAAACCCAGACAGCCTCCTAGCTGTACAGCTGTCGTCGAGTTGGACACTGGTGGAAAGATGTGCTAACGTTTTGCAAGGGCGGGCGGATGCCAAGTGTAGCTTGGCTTGCTCTGCAGCGACACCCATACAGGCAGTCGTTCCCAGGCATGTTGTTCCCAGACAAAAAAATGCGCTAAAGCACCAGAAACATATGTGACAGCCTTAATGAGATTACGGATGTCAGGCAGCATCAGATCGAGCGGACGCTGCCGCGGCCAGGTCAGCTAGAAGAGCGGCAATGTCGCCTCGAAGCCCTTATGCGGCAGGCGCTGGTGCACTCAGCCTCATGACATGATACAACCTAAACACCTGTTTCGTCACCTGGATGCCGACAGCGCTTATAGTTTCGCTGCAGCGCGCCGTGTGCGCTTCAACACTTGCGCGCCCGTGACAATGATGCCTGTCACGGTGAATCATGGCGGAGCACAGACGCAGCGTGGCGCCACGTAGGACGGCAAGTGCAAGTCCTAGACGGCCGAAAGTATCCCGAAGTATGATATTGTAATTTATCACGGTAGAAGTCGATGTGGACGCGCGGGGTCTTGGCCATGGTCACATTGTAATCACCAACACGAGGCTGATTTTTACACGCCGCCGTGCAAGAAACCCCCATCACATCAACGGTGATCAACATGCGGCATTTCCACGTCACACGGATAACTTCCGGTAACTCCGAGCGCCCTCGACAAGCGAATTTGCGTCACACTGTTCGCCATGCATGTGAAAACCTAATGGCATGCGCCGACCTGGGTTCGGAATTCGGAGCCCGCTGCTGCAACAATGAGACAGGTATGATGCGAAGTCAAACAGGCTAGGTTATCCACACCCTCGCAGCATATGAAGTCAACAACCTCGACCACACACTCGCGGACACACAATCCCAGACAGTCTCCGAGGAATCTTTGCCATCTCCTTGATCCTTTCGAATAACGTCGGCAATGTTGAATGCTTGCAAGAGTTGTCCCAGGTTTTCGATGACCTGTCATTCCAAGTGCGACTAGCATGCCTATCACCGGTACCGACTGTCAAGCATGCCAGATCTTGCTGGATACCATGGAGAATTCAGCATTCCTGAGCTAGTTGTGAATTAGACGAAGTGTGCGCCGGGAATAAACGACTGGTCGCCGTTTCATGTCCATGGGTCTTCCAAATGTCTTCTTCGTTGACTCCCGCCATTGCTGCTGCAAGAGAAACTACATAGAAGTAGCTTGTCGTGTTAGAACGCCATTAGATTTACCCCTCTGTATTGTCGTGTTGTTATTTTGGCCGTCGTCCTGAGGTAGGCCCGTTGGGCGAGGCACCACGCGTAACTTGGATACCTGCGCGACGCGATGAGGATTTCTTTAGTTTCCTAAAGAGAACAGTGTAGTAGCTAGTTCTTTCTGATACCCCCGCTGTACTTGGCACAACCCATCCCCCGTCACACTGCGCAATACGTCTTTTCATGTGCGTGTGTACCCGCACGTGTCCGCCTATGGAAAATTCCACACCTACACATGCCCGCTGCTAGATGGCTACTTCCCATTCGAGTCCGGCTGATCTCGAGGGTGTATCCAGGCAGTTTGGCCGGAACTGTGAGTGACCATTTGTTAGTGCACGCGTGTGAATCACGCCACATGAGCCGTAGCACCACGCCAGAGAGATACAAATGCAGATTGTGCATTCATCGTGGCTAGGCCGCGGTAGGACGGAGACTTCGGGTAGAGCTATGATTCCGTCGTGGCGCAAGGCTCGCGGGCGCCACCCAGGTCTGCCCGGGGTTTGTCAGTGAATGACAAACCCACATTTGTCGCCCTGCAAAGTAAGCATGTCTCGCTATGTGTGGTCTCCCATGCGTTCTTCACGTTCTTCACCCAGCACAACGACGCATCAGAGCGGAGCAGTAGGGAGGGGCATGCAGAGAAACTGCAATAGGTGTTTTGAAGCACACCTACTGCTATGCTGCTGCCTATGTGCCTCTCTTGTCCACATGTGCCTAAGCTACCCTGCCGCGGTCACCCTGCCTCTACCTACGTGAACTGCTAAACAGCCTCAGTCGTGGTGCCCAGTACGTGATGTCACCTTTTTCTGCTTGCACAACCCCTCACATGCTCGCGTGAGTCCCCTGCACGGGCATGTGCACTCCAGATTGCGCAATGCTGCCGTGTCGAATGTGAGATATCTGCTGGGGCCACAACCTACTCCCAGTAGCCCCGCACTGCCACCCATGCATGCAGCGGTTTCGGGACATTGCTCACAAGCACACCCACGTTCATGTGTCAATCCGGTCTCTACCATGCCCCAACAGATGGAAAGCTCACGACTGGCGCAAGCAGATCTGTCTCAGGATACGCAATGACACCCTGCCGGAGGTCGATTGCGCCAGATGTGAGGCACACCATCAGCATTCCAATGTATGCCAATCGTGGTTCCAACTCAAAGCTGCTGCATCGTCAGCACCAGTCTCACTTCGCCGAAGCGCGTTGCCATCGTTTCTGTCTGGAGGCACTGCGATTTCTGTGTGGGTTTGCCCACACTCAGGTAGGTGCCATGCATGGTATGCACCGAGTTACAGTGCACCTACACCACGCACCACGCCAGTCAGTTCAGTGATTTGTTGTCACCTTTAGGGCGCGCCGTGGTACCACACTCATCCTCCGGCCCCTCTGGAGACTGCCTGGAAGTTCGACTCGAGTCCAATGTGCCACTTCTGCTGTGTCTTGTGAGGCATGCATGCAGTGCATGTGTTAAGGAGCCTGTAGCCATGCTGTGCTGCCTGTCGCCATGCTGTGGTGCCGGTCGTCAGTGACGCGGCATGGAGCGGCGCGGCGCGGCTCTACGCAGTCATTGCCGGCCGGAACTGCGGCACCTTCTGGGCAGCAGCTGCACGATGATCTCGGATTCGATCACCAACACAAATAGCACTCCATCACAATTGCCACCTTGGGAACCCGCCTCGCTCTGCCGTATTTGCCAGCGGAGCGCCTGGTGCAATGTGCTCGAAGGACATCTCATCCTCACCCTTCGGCCATGCTCAGAGCAGCCGCCTGCCCACGTCTTGCCCACATGTAGTACACCTGATCTATTTGGTCTACTCCACATCTCCATGCATTGCTTGTGCTCACTTGTGCGGCACCCCTTGGCGATGCCGGGTGTATGTTCCTTTCTCTGTACAACACACCGTTGCTCCTCTGCTACCATGGCATAGCTGCACTCGGTGCTCCAACAGCATACCAGCGGCGATTGCAGCCTCATCACACGTCCTAGCTGCACAACGGCACAGGCATTTGCAGGCTGCAGAAGTCTGGCATGCGCGCAAAGTGGTTGTCAACGGCAACACCAGTAACACTGCAGGCCAACGTGCGGGGTGCCACGTGCAAAGGCACCGCTGTGCCTTCCGCATGGTATTCCACATCTTGTGCTGCGGTATTGTTGCACTGTCTGATGCACTGGACAGCGGGGATTTGTCGTGGTGCAGTATCCATGCATTGGGGGGTCCTGCGTCATCCAACATGTGACTTGCCTCTGGAGAGGAGCATCAGCAACATCCGACAAATGTAGTCAAGCACATTCGAACGAACTGTCACCAAGATCTCCTGGCCTTGATTGTAATCCTGTTCTTGAGCTCCGCCTGTTCCCAGAGGTTGAGCTGGCATTGTTGTTCTCCTCAAGGTCCGGAGGATTCTCACGATCACTTCCTACAAGGGGAACATGCATGGGGATATATCGCACGAGCCTGCACAAGCAAAACAGGCACGTACCTGCATGACAGGCACTTCACCCAGAACATGTCTTCCAGTTTGGAGTGGCCTGCATGTGCATGGCGGTGCCATGATGGCGGTGCTGCTGCACAGTACCTGCTGCGTTTGTTGATGAATGCTGTCTGACTGCCGGTGCCTGACGAGGCCCTTTGGCAACGCCAAAGCTAGTCACGTTTCGCCCGCTCGGTCTCCAACCGCGACATCCACGTGCACGTTCTCACCTCAGGTTTGAAGATACACAGTATCTGTAGACGTCTCCAGCCGGCTGAGGGCTTCACCCGCAGTGTCAATCCCAGCGATCGTTTGTTTGGCGCTCAGACCTGAAAATCGTGCCCAACACCTCACAATTGTTGGCTTCGGGAGGCCTGCTATATTGAACACTGCTCACCAGCCACCTCGGCACATAATTGTCAACCGGGCCTGTCACTGCTCGGCTGCAGCAGGTCTCCAAATGTCATTGAATGGGTGCAGCAACGAGTGGCTGCAGCTGCATGGCCGCTGCGGCTGCGGCCGTCCCTTGAGAGTCAAAGCACACCGCTGCTGTGACTCGCGCCTCCGAATTTCCTTCACAGGTGTTTCATCGGTGGACCTTCCGAGGGATAGCTTGGGCTGTACCGGCACCGTCCGACCTTTGTTCCCACACATTCAGCCACCTCGCATCATCGAGCATCAACCAGCGTCACCGTGGACGGGTTGTTGTCAAGTTTAAGAACAGCAGCGGATGAGCAGGGGATGAGCGACACGGACCACACGTTTCTTACATGCATGAACATGACTGTCTCTTTTCTTTACATTCCGGGTTTTAGCCCTGACTTTAGGCAAACCTGGTCAAGTCATCACCAGGCAGACAC
>JAUMHO010063109.1:0-16934 GCA_032360965.1 Ulva armoricana
TTTTTTCGTGTGCTTTGGTTGGCTTGTGATTCACCCCTTGGCGCTGCCGGGATTTTGTGCTGATCTCCGTGTAACACGCTCGAAGTCCGTCGACAAGACCCGAGCCGCTAGGCCTAATGGCCCAAGTTTGACACGCGTACACGGAGATAAAACGATTTTGAATATAACAGGGACGGCGACAACGCCGTGACCCAGGAACCACGCAACATGCAAACGCGCGATCGTTGACGGACCTTGCACTGTTTACAAAACGGCTGAGGGATGGTGTGTGCAACGCGCGCGAATGGTCACAACCGAAGGGCTGGGTGCTGATTGCCAGTTGACACTTCAGGCAAAAGTAGTGCCGCAATTCTTGTGGTGGACAAGTTGACCAGCGCATCATGGATCAATACCCACGTATGTCTACTGACATGTACGCATGTCCGCATCGCTTAGAAGACGCGTTGTGTCATGGCGCAAAGGTAGAAGTACACAAATCGACGCTAGCCCTGCACAAGGCCAGAAGTTGTTGACTTGTGCCAGCATCAGGCAAACCTTCGATAAGTACGCTTCAAAATTTAAAAGACTGCTCGATCGTTTGTGTATGTTGCTGACGGATCCACACCCGCTCAGATCACACCATGGCAGCCCCGGCAAAGTCGTTGGAAGCCAGCACCGCACGTGCTCAAGCTGAACACATTTCAAAACCTTGGCTTCAGAATGGAGCCGCAGCCGTCATGCGGGCAGCAGAAAATCCAAGTTCCATGAGGCACCATCTCAAAACAATTGCCGAAAGGAACAACAAGCATTTCGGCGAAGCCTGGGAGAGTAGTAGAAAGTCGGTATGAGAAGTCCTCTGACTAAGCCTCCTGATATTGCCTACAGTTGTAGCGTTCTTCTGCTAATGGCACCCTAGGCAGGTGCTTAGTTACAGGCTATGTGTCGAGCAATGATCTGTTTTGGAGTCCCACAGCAGGACCTGCATGCCCATCAGCATCACACTGACTAGGTGAATGCCCTCGCAGACTCAAGTAATTTTTGCAACCCTCCATGCTGAGGATGATAAGGTTTACAAGAAAAGTGGTAAAGCAAGGTTTGCCCAAAAGGATCCAACATTGCAGTATATGAGCCGCATGGACTACACCAAGTTCCTGGAGACCGCTTTAGATGAGTCCCAGCAGGCCTTGACGTCTAGTCCTTCCTTCACCATACAGGACATGCGCAGAGTGTACGACACCCATAAAAACAAAGCCTAGCGGTTCACGGTGTAGCAACCCCCTGGCTTGTTTGATATCCCATGCTCCCCTGCACTGGATTTTGTCTTGTTGCTGGACGAATTTTGTTTCGTATTTAGATACAGCTTCCACTGGTCGGTCTGGCCTGCCTAGTTTTGCCTGGCCAGGCAAGACCGGCCAGTAAAACGGGTAACACGTTCTTCGGACAAGCACGTCAGTACTTGTCTGATGGCAGGTAGTGACAGCGTTGTGCATGGACAAGTGTGTTTGTAGAGTGGAAAGCAAAGTGGCTTGGCTGCCAAAGCTAGAGGACCTCTACCGGTCTGAAAGCCAGGAATCACTCCCAGGTGACCACCTGGTCAAGCGAATGATGAAAATGGCAGGCCCGCCGCTCGGCAGCGGCCTCAGCGCAGGCGGGTGTACTGGCGGCACAGCAATGTCAGCAGCAACGGTGTCGCGCTGGAAGAAGCTGAGCCAGCACTCCCAGACTCAAAGTGTTGTCGTCGCACTTCGGAGATCCGCTCACGCCAGCTCTAAGCGCTTTGTGGGACTGGAACAGGCCAGCACTGCGCCCGCTCACGCCAGTGGCGAAGCGCCGGCCGCTGGTGCCGGAGTAGGGGTGGGTGCAGACTTCACAGCGGCGGCGGCTCTGCCATGGGAGAACTCCATGCTCTTGTCGCGACGTGCTGTCCGGCACGATGCGCTGCGAGATAGACTACAGGTGCTGGACCGCCGTGTTGCGCGGCGGCGAGTGGTGGAGCACAACCCAAATGACGAGGGGGCATGGGTCAAGCAGTCGCCGCAGCTGGCCGCCGTGCCCGCCACGGTTGCGCTTGGCAACAGAGACTCCTTCCATGGGGGCGAACGCGTGCATGTCCCCACCGATGCTGAGCTGCTAGCTATGGAACCCGTCAACTCGCTTAGGGTTCTGCGGGAGTGCGAGCTGCTCACGCTGGCGCTGCTGACAGGTGTTAAGCAGACCTGGAAGGAGCGTGTGAAGTGCGCTCGCCCCCTGTACGCATCATGCAGTGCACTGACACTGTGAAGTCTGCCGGTCTGCTTGGCGCAGCTGGGCTTGGTATAGCTGAGCTGTTGGGTCCTGACCGGGATGATGGTGGTCAGTGAGCTTGGCTTCAAGCTTTCATGTCTGCCTTGTGCGTCAAAACATGCAGGGCAGCCTAGAGCTTGAGACGACCCGAGTCAATCCATTTGACAAGCTTGGTTTTGTCTAAGGTGGGACGGTCAAGTAAGGCTGGCATGTCCACATTGTGTGCTCAGCAGAGCAGCTGGGTAGGTGACGGTTCTGTGGTGCTCAGGCAGTGCAGAGGCAAGCGCCTGGTCCTGCTGCAAGGCGGGGATGGCATTCACCAGGATGACCAACTGCGCAGTCGCTACAACTCGTATCTGTTGGAGGTCCTCGAACTGCTCACTGCCAAACGCAAAGTGGTGGTTCGGCACGTCGTGAGTGAATTGGACACTGTGGCCAAGGTGCAGCTCCCACAGGTCTGAAGCCCCTGAGATTTGGGATGGAGACATGAAGGCCGGCATGGCAAGCTGTCAGGTAGCTGGCAGTGGCTGCTGGGCGCTGTAGGCGGTCGTAGCTGCTGCATACCCGGCCAGGGGCGCATGTGTTTGAGGGCATACCTCTCATGGCCACATACATGCCTTGGAGGTAACACTCCCATAGGGAGCATTGATGGGTGCTACTGATAGAACAACCTCAGATGAGGTTGTGCAGGTGGTTGGCAGGGAGGTGGCGAGCGTTATGATGCGGAAGAAGAAGATGGACGCCGACGAGGCGATGCTGCGGCAGACTCTGCGCAGGCAGGATGAGGAGGATGCAGCGCAGGGGCGTGGCTACGTGGCCGTGCGCTTTGGTGACCGCCCTCGTACGTGCCCTGCAGGATGATATGCCCGCCGTGGATGCACATGTCAAGGGAGCTGGCCGCATATATATATTATATCGAAGAGGGGCACGGTCACAGGTGCATATACAAATAGCTAGTTGCCGATTCACTGCCATGCTCTGGGGTCAAGGTTTTGATTAGCAGCTAATTGTCCTGTCCTTAGCTGTGGTGGGCAATGTTATTGGAGGACATACACGCAGATGGCGCAGCACATGGGAGGTCAATGATCGTTGGTGTCAAGTAAAGTCAAAGCGGCTGTCCACTCTGTGAGATGTATGGGACCTCTCTCAACACCTGGAACCAACCCGCTAAATCCATGCGGTTGCAGAGTGGTTCTCTTCCGCACCAGGCATGAATGGGAAGCAGCAGTGCTATGGCAGACCCGGTCTGGCGTGTAACTTGGAACATGTAACAACTGTGCTCAATTCTCCATGCACCACGGCTGGCAAAGTTGTCCAATAGTATGTCGGAGACTCCATTACGCGTTGTATTGCGCCGCACGCAATGCCGACGTCTTACGGACGTGAATTCGTTAGCCAATTATCTGGCAGGCAATGTTTGGAGACTCTGTTTAAAGCTGACTTTTTCCTGTCTGACGTGTAAAAAGTGATGGATCGGACAAGCACTATATGCATGGCACTGCCAAGTGTCATCCCTCACGTGACACACGTCGCTCATGCAAATGAATTTGCCACAGCGTGTTGATTATCCTCCAATATCTCATACATGTGACCGGGCAGACCCCGCGGCCATTTTGGGTTGATCCTGCATGGCGTTTCCCATCTGCAACATTGTCACTCTGAACTTCTTCCAATCCAACATAGTGCAGCTGTGCAGCTGTAATGTTCTTTACTTGCCTGATTTGATACCAGCAAGGTCCTGCAGTGCCGTGCTCACGACCGGAGCGACAGGCGTTCGCAGTTGTTGCTTCCAAGACGCGCCGGCAATGTCTTGCAGCTGTATAAGACCTCATATACGTATGCGTAAGCAAGCGCCTGCGCTACTGTCGTCACGCCTGCCGGATTCGAGAGCGACACGGCCCTTGGACGCACCTGGCAATATGTGTCGGTGTAGCAAAGATACCATGCTGGTCCAGCGTTCCGTGCAAGCAAATGCAGATTCGTATAGAGACCCCACAGTGGGAAATTCTGGTGCGGGTTTTCCCTGCCCTTCTCAGCGTATTGCGCGGACCGGCTTTGCGCACATCTGGGCCACTCATGTTCGTCTAACATCACCTCGGACATCGGCTCGACCGCCATAGGATGTCACCGTATAAATAGGAGTTCAACGCGTTGGTAATCCTTGGGGCAACGGCTGAGGGATGGTATTCCGGTTTGAAAGGTGCCAGTGCCATCTGCTGCAGCAACGTGCGTGTGCTGTGCATGTGCCTCACACACCAACATTTCATGTTTTTTATTAACATAGGCATCATAACTGAGCGCTATGAAATGGCAAATTGCACAGGTGTATGGGACACAATCGTATACGAGGTTCAATGGGTTTCGAGACCACCCGAGTCGAGACGTTATGGCGACGCAGCGTAGAGTTGTTCTTCGTTACACGTCATTGTCCAGCAAACCTACCTGTTGCCTCAGCCATGAAATCCTTGTTAAAATTATGCATATGTTTGATCGAGGCGGATTTTGTTCTGCCATGGACTCCTCTGAGTACAGTGAATCAGCAAAGTAAACGGTGCTTCTTGTGGAGGCCTTCGGGCGGCGCCTGAATCCCGACCCCCCCCACAATGCTCCACGCAATTGTCTGGAACCATGGGAATTGATGAGTGATATTCGTCCTCGATGTTATCGAGCATGCGGTAGGAGTGCGCGATTCGAGCTCATGTGTGAACGTTGTGCAGGTGCAGCACAGGACGACCCCACGGAAAGTTCAGCATTGGAAGCACTTCTGAACTGCATCAACATACTGTTAGGTTGTGGTATTCTCACTATTCCGTACGCATTAAAGGAGGGAGGCTGGGCTGCGTTTGTGGTGCTTGCGATCATGGGAGCTTCAACTAATTACACTGGTAAAATGCTAATCAAGTGCCAAGAGTATTATGCAAATCACCCGGAGGAATCCCCTCCACAAGGATCTTCGATACGGTTGAAGGGAGGAGTCATGCAAACGTGTGATCACTGGAACCATGGCGCTGTATGCTGGATGTGATTTTCGCACTGCCTGCTGTAAACGGGTCACTCCTGCCAATATATGCAGTTATGAAGATATAGCAGAGGCTGCATTCGGTAGCAAAGGACGTGAGATCGTCTCTTTGACGCTGTACACGGAGCTGCTTGGGACTTGCGCTCTCTTCTTGATCCTGCAGAAGGGTGCGACCCAGTGGAACCTCCTCTGCAAACGTTGCGAGTCTGTGAGTGGCACCTGTGCCTTGCACTGCACATCCGGCGACGCATGCCATAGCACCGTCTTCCCATGCAGGGTGTCATTCTGCATGCATGCTATTGCATCTATCCAGACGTGTGCCACAAATGTCTCGTGTACATGTGCATTTGCGGCCTGGACGGTGCTATTCTTGCATACCTGTAGCCACGGTAACCAAGCACCTAGGTACACTGTGATGCAGATCATGTGAGACTTCTTCTGGAGTCGATGGGCTGGGGTGGCGCCGTTAGCGACTCGACGCTCCTGGCGCTTGCATTCGCCGTTGTGCTCCCCACGACATGGCTACCAGACCTCTCAGCCCTGTCGTATGTCGGAGCTGCCGGCTTCATTTCGGCGCTCGCTGTCACAGGCATACTTGCTTATGTGTACGCCGCCGAGCCGCACCTGGCGACCACCCAGCTGGTGCACCTAGACACCCTGCCGATCACCTTCGGCTTGCTAGCATTTGTCTTTGCCGGGCACGCTGTGTTCCCGACAATCTACGCGTCGATCAAGCAGCAAGAGCGCCACCTGTTCCCGCGCATCATCGACATTACTTTTGTTGTCACCGCCATCATCTGCGGTGTTGTCGGTTTCACCGGCTACAGCGCATACGGCAACACCACTCTCGAGGAAGTCACGGTACGCCTTCGATACAACTCATCACGCCGTTCATGGCTGTGATGCCTGTCCGTGGACACTATCTGGCACTTTGTGCAGGCTATACGCCACTTCAATTCGCACTGCAGCCACGCCATCATGCCCCAGTGGTACTCCGCTCGTTGACCAGGTTTCCATGCCGCATGGGGTGATGGCTGCCGTCACTGACTAGGATCGTGCTATGCAGCTGAACATCCCACCGGGAGCTCTGCAGCTCGTGGCCATCGCGTTGGTGCTGGTGAGCCCCATCACCAAGTTTGCCCTCACTCTAGAGCCCTGTGGCCAGGGCGCAGACAACGCGATACAGCGGCTGCTGCCTGCTGGGTCTGCGGCGAGCCCGTCCCTGCTCCAGAAGCGGGTGACACGTACGTGCCTGGCAGGGTCTACGCTGGTAATGGCGGCCAAGGTGCCTTTGTTTGGGATCTTTATGAGCATTCTTGGCGCGTTCCTGACGCTGTCAGTGTCAGTGCTATTCCCCGTGGCAGTCAATCTCAAGATGCATGGCCAGGAGATGGGTAATGGTGAGAAAGCAATCAGTTATGGTACTTTTGGGCTTGGTTTTGTTACGGCTGTCATGGGAACAACGCTGGCAGTGCAGTCGCTGGTTAACGCACAGCCTGCTGGCGACTTGACGTTTGAATCTTTTGTTGCGGATGCGCAGCAGGGGGCGCAGATACTGGATGCATCTCATGGGGCATTTAAGGTGCTCGTGTGTGGATCTGTGTGCCAGGCGATGTGATCCTGTGTGGACCAGCACGTGTTGGTTGTTTGTGCAGCAAGCTACGTTTCTGCATGTGGCGGGGCAGCTCTTTTTGGGTTTTAAAGCACACGTCGGTAGGCTTTGACAGCACATGTAGGAATGTTTTGAAAGCATGTATAGGCAGGCTGCAGTTGTGGCAGAAATGGTTTAGTGGACAAAGCCAGTGTCATGATGTCCGGCATGTGTGGCATCAGTGCTGGTATATAGAACTTGTTTTTGTTAGGTGTGCACGTGCTGTGTTTCAGCGTCGCCGAGTTGCCTCGTGACAGGCAGAGGCAGCTTGGACTGTCTTTGACTATATATATTGTGGTAGGACCTCTGTAACCCATGCTTGCTGGCAAGGGAGGGTGCTGATTCTAAATGAACAGTACCGATGTATTGAGGTATACCCCTTGCTTGACAGGACATTTAATTTTAGATATACATGATAATGCAATGAATGGGAGCAACCCATCCCACCTTGTACACCAGCCCGCGTTCAATCAAAATTCGACCATGACAGATGTTATACACTGTTAATTGCAGTAGACTTGCGGCGTAGTGCTGCATCACAGACCTGTGCAACATCCGCACCGGCTTGTACGTTGTGTACCCGAAGAGCATCTGCTCCATTCGCAATACAAATGGTGCATGCTGCGGCGGTGGAGAAATCCCTGTCAGGCGGAGCTGATTTTCCTGTCACCTGTCCCAGGAAACCCTTTCTTGAAGGCCCCACAAGCATGGGTGCAGTCTGCATTACTCCTGCAAGCACGCTTGTTTGACAGCAATGCAGCGGTGCAAAGACTGATTTTTCACCTGGCAGGTGCTTGTTGATCGAGACCTCACAGGAAAGCAAATTAGATGCCCCACACTCCTGGTGGCAACCTCTAACCCGCACCTCCGTTGCTCCTGTAATTGTAACAGTATAACTACCAATTGAATAGGGTTTTATGACATGAGCACATGAGCAGAATGGGGTGAAATAGCTCATGGCATGAAGGACACAGAGGCTGTTGCCATCCATTGAATGTCACAGAAACTTATCCTAAGACTTTGACTACCTCAGATACCATTGCATTCAGACCAGTAGATACAAGCATGATGGCTGTGAGACTGGATGAGTGCATGCCTTTGAGATGCCCTCGAATGCAATGCACAGCACTGAGAAGCCGGAAGTTGTCCACAGGGCTCTTGCCAAAGCCAATGCCAGGATCCAGCATGATGTTCCATGCTCGCACGCCTGCAGACATGGCAGCATCTGCAGCCTGCTGCATCTCCGTTGCCACGTCCGCCTCGAGGAATCCATACACCTCCACGTCTTTCCCATGCATGTGTCCCACTGAACCCCGGCTGTGCATCATGATGTAGGGCACCGCCAACCTTGCGACCTGCAGAGTCAACCACCCTTGCCACAAGGTGGATATGCCACAACGAGCTGTGGCGAAGGCCAAGTGTTGCTGCGCCATGCCAATGTCCAGCATGTGCCAGACCATGAGCCGATGCTGTGCAGAGCTGGAGCTGCAACTGCGGTCACCTTTGATACTGTGTACCAACAGGCACGCCTGGAGGTGCAGCCTTTCTGGCATCAAGTCACATAGTCATTGAGGTTCCTGCGCTGGGCGCTCTGTAGAACGCACTGTGGGCAGCATGTTGGGATCACCCCGGCCAGCCATCACATCATTGACGATGTGTGCACCCGCAGCCACAGCGGCCTCTGCCACTTCAGCATAGAACGTGTCAATTGACAGTGTGATTCCGGGAACTTCTGCCAGCTTCCTGCATCCATAGAACCTGACGTCACCTGCTGTGGCAATCGGCTGCATGACAGGGGTCTCAACACCACAAGCACCATTATTTTGAAAGCAACTCCTAGGGCAGCACAAAACTGAAACACTATGCAGAGCTGTGGACACAGCAAACACGTTCAATACTCTGCTAACTATGGGAATGTGCAAGGGCGACGGTCCAGAATGTCGCTGGCACCAGCTGCTTCTGTTGTACTCACGTAGGTCATAGTAATGGTGATTGGCCAGCATCTGATGTTCTCTGGGGCACTTGAAGGGAATGATAAACAAGGACAAACCGGATGGCAGGCACGACACGGGCAGCCTCCTCTGCAGGGCCAACTGGGGTGCAGCCAGGCCGTGTGGATTGTCCCCCAACATCGATGATGTGGGCGCCCTCTTGCACCAGCTTCTGCCCGCACTCCACAGCTGCGTCTCTGCAACATGGGCAATGGAGTCACCGCCGCGAGACCATGCTGCAGCAAACTGTCCACTGTGCGTGGTGGGGCTGTTTCTGTATGAACCCTGTGACCAAACAATCCGGTGATGGTGCCGCTGTGTAGAATGCACAAGAGGCAGCATGTGTAAGGAGCTGTACAGAAGGCATGCTGTTCGAGCAGCAAGTCACTTGTTCACCACCGGAGCGACGTATGCTCCAGCAACGGAGGAGTGTTGTACATTGCTGGCAAGGCTACAGATCGGGCGTACAGGCTAGTAAGCAGTCCACCGTCGCTGAAGCTGTCTGGCGTGACATTCACAATACCCATCACCAGTGTTGAGGATCCCACCACGTGGAACCGTCGAGGCCGAAGCGGCCACAGCTGTTGCAGCTGGCTCAAGTCCGTCTCAGAAACCGCTGCCATTGCACTCTTGACAGCGCGCCATGTGCCTTGCCACTGCAAGAAGGCTACTCTGCACGTTTACACAGCGATGGTCGCAAGCGAGCATAGGTAAGGCGGTTCAGCAGCGTATTATGGGGATCAAACCTGGGGCAGAGAGCGATTCTGTGTGTTTATCAGGTCCAGCACAGGGCGGCACACAAAGGGGCGCTCTTGCCAGCGCGGGTGTGGCACAGTGAGGGTGTCTGATTCGATTTGCTGGTTCTCAAAGAATATAACGTCCATGTCCAGGGGTCTGGGGCCCCAACGCTGCGCATCCAGCTGTCTACCTGCGTTGGCTTCTATTGACTTCAGAACAGGCAGAAGCTCCATTGCTGTGAGATTGGTTTGGACCCATGCAGCTGCGTTTATGAACTTGGGTTGCTCCAGGACGTGCATTGGAGCGGACATGTACAGATGGGACGTTGTCATCACCTGCATCTCACCCCCTTCAAGCTGCCTGGACGTCTGGAATGACACATTCGTGGGCCGCAGAGTCCCACCTCGACGCCGTGTCGCTCTAAGCTCTGCAGGCCTCGTTCAAAGGCGTCGGCAACATTGCCGACATTACCACCCAACGCCAGAACGGCATGTGAGATGCATCGGCCACAACGATTACACATGTACTCCCGGATCCCCCTTACTCCGAGCATCCTGTTGCGTGCACTATCAGCAACGTAACTCACACGATGGTTCGTCTTCGATTGCGCTCCTATGGCAATACAACTTCAGGCATGAAGAAAGATAAACCAACACGTTGAGAGATGACCAAACACTTTCGAGCGTTTTATAAATCGCGATCTTTCCGATGTGCTGCACGTGTACTTATCGCGACGTTAAAGATGACACGCGCGCGGAATGTTGACCTGTTGGGAAAGCGAACAACCCATAGTCGCACGCTGCAGCTGAGTTTAACGATTGATACTTGGAGAAGTATACTTCCGAATGCGTTTGGTGACTGATGTGTGCCAGTGGATTCGCACTGGACAACTTCAGTTCATGATATTGTTGGCCATGCATTGTCGGACTTACGCAAGCCACGGCAGCCGGGGGGGGGGACTGGGGGCGGGGGACTCTGGGGGGAGGGGGAACTGGTGCTGTTACAAGGGTTTAGCCCACCATAAAGACCAGTGAAACAGGCTACAAATACAGATGATCGTCATTCATGCCGGAAGGCGGCTTTTTGGGCCTTCTAAGCCGTGGCCAACTGTAAAATTGATCAGCCGTTTGCCGTTTCAGAAGTCTGGCATGGCTAGCCAGCGTCTGCAACACTCGTCTTCGTCTACGCCGTTGCTTCAGGGCATCGCACCAGCGACTCAAAGCATACTGCCACACATACACAACATCTTCAGCCCAGCCCCGGAAGTACCTCCAGCGCTTGCGAACGAGACGGCCGCCCCGAAGCCTGCAGTCGATCAACAAAGACACCAAGCCCTCAGGTGGCGCTAAGTCTTTATTATTGTGGCCAAGGCCCAGCGTTGCTGCGCCGTCATGAACAGCCTTGGCAAAGGAGCTTCTGGATCCAAATGTTTGCATCAACTTTATGTGCCATGATGGTCGCCGCAGCATGGCATGTAGGAAGAGACCCCAAGCGGATTCAAACAGCCACATTAAAAAGAGCCGCAGACCACCCCAGTCAACGACGGAAAGAAGGAAAAACTGCACAATGAACGCCAAGAAGATATTCCGCTTCAGAATAAGCCCAGCCGTGGGTGCCTGCACAAGTCCACTTGTTATGCAGTGCCTTGCCATCCTGGTTTACAGGCAATCCAGATAGGCACACCTGTGCATCAAGTACGCGAATACGATTTACATCTATGGAAACATGGGCTCCAAGGGACCAGTGCCCAGTCAGTGGGTCGCGTACCGGAAACACGCCATGAAGATGCCACTTGGTCATCGCCAGCCGGGTAACATGAATTGACAACAGCACCAGGAAGTAGGATGCAGTACATGAAGCAAGGCCAATTAACGACTTGGGGAAAGCATATGCCCAGATGAGCGCAGAAGCCTTGAGAAGGGCCCAATAGCAGTTCTGCACACAAAGTAGCAGTGAGACAACCCTGGAACTCACCGAGAGCTAAATCCACTGTCACTATTTAAGACATAAGCTAACAAACTTTGATAGATGGCAAGAGAATGGTCAACCTGCGAAAGTGGCAGCGTCGGACACTTCGCATACGTGCTTACCGAGACGTGCCGTCAGGCCGAATGCATCAATAAGATAGCAGTGATCCGCACCAGGAACTCCAACAGGTTACAGTTGACTCTTTGCAGCAGTGCTGGAACTGACCCAGGCACGGAGTACACGCTGGACAACGGCGTCAGCATTGAATAATGCGCAAAGGCGACAAAATCACACTTTCGCTGCAGGTGCTCGTCGAGCTCTGGCAGCGTCAGCAAGCTGATTGATGACTTTGAATACCATGGTGGGAACACCAGATCATCCTCTGGTTCAGAAGGTGTGATCCGCAGCAGTGCATTAATCTCGTGGAGACCAAGCGCCTTGTCACTGCCCGAAAGGGGAACTGACGGCAACAACGGGCTGATACTTAGGTCAATGTCTCTCTTTCTCCTCATCGCTGAGCCGTACGTGTGTCCTCCCTGTAGGCTTGTTTGTGCTAGCGTCCGGCGTACCGCTGAGTGGGTAAAGATCACCAGATACTCAGCCACTCTCATAAGCAAACGAGAACAGGATTAGTATACGCGTTGTGTGTGTACAATAGTTCCATTCCCGCGGTAGCAGTACGCTATGGCACGTGCAGGACCTGACTGAGAGCTAACGAAAGCATGTTCCAGTCTCGTGCGCAGAACCCTCATATCGTACGCAAAGGCTGCTAAGTATATTCACTTCCGGAACATGTTGGTCTTGTCTCTGGCTTACGGCGTGTGACTGGTGATTGTACTGCGCTGCGACGAATTTGCTGACGACCGATACGCAGTGTGTATGCATGCTTGCTTAACGACATTTGACCCTCATGCAACAACGGCTTCAAAATCGGGTAACAGTCGAGAAAGGTATCCAGGAACTTGTGTGGATCAATACCATATGGTGCATTCATAACCATTCATAACCGTTTCCTGGGACCTGGAAACAGGCATGCCCCTCATCTGGGGATGACCTGTAACATGTGACAAATTCCTCTGCACTGTTTAAGGGGAACGACGTCATTATTCAGGAGTGGATAGTTGGGGAGTGTGTTTAGCATCCGGTTACACATGTCTGAACGACGTGACAGGTGAGTGTCATTGGCAACAGGTGCCAAGCAATTGTCTATTTTGAGAGCGTACTTTATTATAAAAATTTTATTTATCAGCAATTTCCCAGTTGTTACAATTGTTATGATACATACTTTGACGACTCAGTTGAGGTTACCCACGACTAAGGAGTATATCCCCACTATTTCGTTTCTGCATATTGGATAACAACCAGTCCACCTTCTATGTAGCTGCCATGACCTTCTCAGAAGATGGTGCCGGCACATAATCCTTCCCATACTTCTCTACTGCAACCACCGCCAGGGCTGCCGCCTTTCGCCCCGACTCGAACATAGCTCCGAATGTGGGACCCATACGGGGAGCCCCCGTAATTTCAGCCACCTCCATTCCGCAAAAGATCATGCCAGATACCACCTCAGATGTTCCATTGACGATAGCATCCTCAGCAAGATTCATGTCAAGGGCACCCATTCCTGGGTGCGACGGAGCCATCCCAATGTCTTTCAGGCGGGTGATACCTGCACATTCAGCTATCGCAGTGTCAAGGCTGCACATAATTATCCTCTTTCACAGGTTTGGTCATTGTTGCAAGATCATCCAGAAAAGGATGATTGTAGGGACCAATCTTGCTTCACGTCTAACTGATTGCCGATTCTTGGACAAGAATCGTACCAGTTGCACCCATGGGACCATCATGGCCAGTGGACGAAACAACGACCTTGGCTTCGATCACGTTGGGGTCCATGCACGACTGGGTGTCATGGTTAAGGGTCACCAGGGCCCAGTTCGTGACTACACCAGCAACATGCTTGCCCCGCTCCTCAGTGTCACGCACAATTAGATCCTCGACAGCAGTGGCATTGAAGAGCTTGACATTGGGGGCAGCAATGACGCGTGCAAGCAGTGTGGAGGTGACGAGGGCGGAGTGCTTAACCACAACATAGTCACCCTCATCCTCGAAGGCGACACCGATCTCTGCCAGGAACTCATGTGCTGGCTTGCGCACAACCATGCCTGAAAAGAGCTGGCCACCAAGCCAAGCTCCACCTGCACACAGGAAAGTATTACCACAGCAGTAGCTGCATGATTCAGCCTTACTACCAGACACGAAGTGTGAGACAGATGCCAGAGACATGGATGAGGGCATCGGCGCACCACCAGGAGAGACGCTTTGCTCAATAATGGCAACCTTGATATCTGGGCGCTTGGTCAGCTCGTAAGCGCAGGAGAGGCCGGAGGAACCAGCACCAACAATGACAACATCTGCCTCAGCAAAGTCCCAGAGATCTTTGAAGTAACGAGATGTCATTGCACGGGACACATCAGCCTCACGAATGGGTGCAAAGCTGCGGTCGTCGAAGAAGCCCACAGTGGGAGGTGTACCCTTGGTGGAACCACTAGCGCCGGAGCCACCATTCGACTCCTCACGGAATTGGACAGGGCCACGCTGGGAGGAGGCAGGGCATCGCACAGTGCGTGCAATGGAGGCCTTCACATGGGCCGGGTGAGCAGAGACAGCGAAAGCCATTGTAATGTGCTGAGAGGACCTACAGCTTGCACCCGGGCTGTGGTAGTGCTCACCAAGGAGATTCAAGGGATTTGAACAACTGACAAATCCGCGATAATCGAAGGAATGTCAGACAGCGATGAGATCAACAGAAGGAGATACAATTTGGTGTGGGGCTTACAACGTCGCTCATGGCTGTTACGGCGCGTACGCGGTGCCAGCCGTCGAGTCTGAGACCTGCACATTGTCGGAAACACCGCTTCCCCGCCGCAGTACGAACTGGTCCGGGTCATAAGGGTATTTCTCAGCGATGTGCAGTAGTGCACACGCACCCCTAGCGGTTATCGAGTTAGAGCGGGATCGCCCCGAAGAAGCACGTGATTGAGACGAAAAAGTCAACGTGCACGCAAAGAGTCTGCCGCCTCAGCCTCAATCAAAATCACATCCGTATCATAACATCTACCCGTATCTGAACAGAAGGCAACCACGGTCATGATATCGAGATGGCGAATGAGGCGTCAGCAGGTGTGCCAGCGACATCGAGCCGGGGCATGCCGTAGTCCGGAACGCAGTGTCGGAGACACGCGGCACCAGAGGCAGGTCTGCACCCGCGGGAGCTATAGCTAAACAAGCAAGTCTACAATAGGTTTGCTGAAACTGACATGTTGTATCGCAGACAAATGCAAGTGCGAAACAGTGCAATGACCAACGTCAACAGGGCTGTAGGGGAGGGTCCATACCTGGAAACTTCTGTGTGGCACGAGAGATGATAGCGAAGGGAGGTTCTGACTTTTCATTGTTCTTGGCTACACATATATCCCAACGAACGTCGCCGATGGATGAAGACTGGTGCTCGGAAAAAAGCACACAAATTTTCGACACAAACCTGAGGTGGCGTCCGTGCTATCATGCATGAGGCGCACGTGGTCAACTGAAATGGAACAACCCACTCGCAACTCCCGGAGTTTTCGTGGCGGACAATACAATAACTGGCGGCCAGTTTGACTAAGGAGATCAATCATTTCAAATCGTTGCATTTGGATGTACACTTCTAGAGCGTGGATAGAGCTCGGTGACACGTCGGGTCTGAATTGCAGCCATGTATCAAGAATACACCTGCTGCGTGCATGTCGTATGCAGCCAACCATGCTGCAGGTTCCGGAAGTTTTCTCCCGGTAGACCGTGACGATTCAAAACGCGTGCCTGCAGGTACGTGTTTTGAGTCCATACCGTTTCACCTGACCAGTACCAGTGGTGCACCTGACTAACTGGGGTACGTTATTAGGAATCAACACCTGCAGTGCTGCCAGACTGTCACAATTATCGCTGCATGTTGCAGCCAAGAATCTCTGGGACTGGGAGGCAGTGATCAAATTCGCAGGCCGCAACGCAACGAATGTGATTTTTTGCAACAATTTTCGGGTCTAGCCCCAACAATTGATTGCTAAGATGAACACTGCTAGGACGATCGTCCGAGATCTGGGTAGCCAGGTGCTTGCTGGTGAACACATGCAGGTACATACTGGGCCATGGCTGTTCACCAACCTTGCCTGCGCTAGTCACTTTCTCTATGGAGGACATGCACACATAGGTGGAAGGCGCCTGCACAGTCAGCACAACACGAAGTGCAGACCACAGTTCCTGTTTCTCAAACATCCGGACAATCGGCGCTCACCAAGCTGAAGCATAGCACAGTCACACTGCCTGCCGCCATACCACACGGACATGTCCAGCTAGTGCCACCTCTGTACACTGTTACAGCTACACGGCATCTCCGCTAAGGGTTTGGTGGGCAGCACGGTGGGCACTTCGAGTGGTGGGCACTTCGAGTGGTGCCGCACAACCCAAAACTGGCATCCTAACCTGCTGTAACCAGATTCAATCCCTGTTAGAATACGAGAACATGTCGAGTCAAATAACAAAAATGATCTGTTACTCCATGACTTGCGTTGACTTGAGGCACTGGCAAGCCCACACAAACACTCTGAACCATTGCTGAAGACTCGACAGCAAGGCTGCCGCAGGCATAGCAAAGCACAGCTTCTGTCCTAGAGCTCGTACACCATTCTACAATCGTCCTCAATCTAGTGTTAGGGATATTGCCTGACCAGGCGGTCCAAAGCCCGGGTCACTGCCCAGCTGCATAAGCAGGCGTGGACAACTCCCTGAACAGTGCAGCATGTGTGTTTGCTTACTTGTTCTTCCCCGACATCTGGTTGACTTGGTTCAGAGCTGGGCCGGCGATGTTGAAGAGGACCCAGCCAACTACTGGTAGGAACACAACCGACAGGATGCCCAGGCGGTTGTCACCAGCCATGGACATCATTTCTTGAGCAGCCTCGGCACTGCCTGCGCTGAGGAGGGCACCGCCCAGGCCAGCACCCGCAATCAGGCTCTTGTTCTTATCAGACATCTCATTCACCTGGTTCAGAGCTGGGCCGGCAATGTTGAAGAGGACCCAGCCAACCACTGGCAGGACAAGGACACCCAAAATACCCAGGCGGTTGTCACCAGCCATGGACACCATTTCTTGAGCAGCCTCGGCACTGCCTGCGCTGAGGAGAGCACCACCCAGGCCAGCACCCGCAATCAGGCTCTTGTTCTTATCAGACATCTCATTCACCTGGTTCAGAGCTGGGCCGGCAAT
>JAUMHO010063120.1:0-21663 GCA_032360965.1 Ulva armoricana
GGGGCGCCGCTCCCAGACTCGCGGCGGTGGCGGCCCGGGCGATGCGCTGTGATACGCGTCCCGGGGCGGCCGCTGCTCCCGATCACGGCTGTAGCCGCGAGCATGCCGGTCCCGGCCGCTGCCCGCGGCCTCACGTAGGTCCCCACCGTCACCCATGCCCCCACCGCCCCCGGCGTGGTGCCGCGGCGGCGGGGGAGCCCCGCGCGAGTCCCGGAGCTCCATGAACGCGCCCCGCCTCGCCTGCGCCTCTGCCGCCGCCGCCTCCTCACGCGCGCGCTTCTTCTCGGCCTCCGCCTTGAGCAGCGCGTCCCGCTTTGGCGCCGGAGGCGCCTTGCGCTGTGCACCCGCCACGCCGGCCGCTGCCGCTTTCGGTGCCGCCACCGGGGCCGACTTCTTCACGGCTGCCGCCGCCGCCGCCAGCAGGCGCTGCCTCCGCTCGGCCTCCGCGGCTGCGCGCTGCTCCTGCGTCGCCTCCCGCCGCTCCACCCGCCGCTTCTCCTCGACAGTCAGCGACACAGGGACCCCATGCATGGGTTTCTCCTCCATATCATCCTTGCCTGCACTCTCTGCCCCGGCTTTCCCCTCTGGCCCCAGCTCCAGCTCGAGTCCAGGTGGCGGCAGGTCTGTGTCGTCTACAGCCGCAGGACCGATGCCGATGGCCTCGGGCAGTAGCTTGGGCCTTGGGGGGGGTGCGGCCGCCAGCGGCGGAGGGCCGCGCACGGGCGCAAGCACCGGCGCAGGCTGGATCGGAGGCGGGGGCAGCAGGGGCATGTCCTCTGGGTCGACTCCTGGAGGAGCATCCTCTGGAACCATGAGTGGCATCAGTGGATGTTGGGCACCGTAGGCCCCTGGTGGCCACACCCCTGGAGTCGGCGGCTGCGTGCGCCGTTGCCCCTGCATGCATGGCACAGCCTGTTCGTATCCACTGAGTCATACGCTGCGAGATGTTTCAGCGAGTTCTGCTTGGCGAGTTGCCACTGGACACCCGACCACTCGTCCGCCATGCATGCGCACCAGACATCCTGGCAGCCAGCCCTGTGCCTCTGGCGTATGCATGGGGTGCTCGAGAAGCGCGAGCGGCTCCGCCGCTGGAGTGCACGCTCGGTGTCCACAGAACATGCATGCTTCGTAGACAGACGTACATACAGCTGCATGCGGCATGGGCGCACCTTGATGGACACGAGCAGCTGGCGGCCCTCGATCATGAACCCATTGAGCGCCGAGATCGCGAGCGCGGCCTGCTCTGGAGCCGACATGTGCACAAACGCAAACATGCGGCTCGCGCCGGTGTCGCGGTTGCGCATCACCTCGGCCTCTGTCACATGGCCGTAGTGGCTGAAGAGCGCGCGCAGGGCCGCGTCGTTCATCGTCGGTGGCAGCTGCCCGACGAACAGCTTGCAGTTCGGGTCGACCCCACCGCGGTGCGTGGCGGCGGGCGGCCCGGGCAGGCCGTCAGCGGCAGCCGGGGCAGCGGCCGCGGCCGTGGCGGCCGTGGCGCCTGCCCCGCTGCCACCGTTGAGGTCGCTGAAGAACTGCTGCATGGAGTGCTGTGCGGCTGCACCTGCACGGAAGGGCTGCGTTCTGCACGACTCGTCAAAACACATGCGACCGCACGGCAGCTTGGCCCCAGGCACATGAGCCCAACGGCCCATCCTCACGATTACTTTCCCATCTACCTTGCTTCCGGCGACTGCATCTTGCACAAGTCAGCGACAGCTCTCATCAAACAGCGCATGCATGTGCCACACAGGGTACCGGTCAGGCATGGCACACACAGGGAACTGCCATGCCTTGCTGAGACCATGCTCAAGTGCTGGTGGTTCAAGCGGCGCGGCAGAATGCCCGTGCGCAACGTACCATCGGGAGCAGCGGAGGCTGCGGCGGTGCCGGCTTCTGCGCCTGCGGCCGGGGCGGCGCCCTTGCTCCATTGCCAATCGCCTCCTCCGGCCTGCCCGGGCGCGCCGGCCCCACCCCGATCCGCAGCCCCGGCGGCCCCGACCTTTGCCCGGACGAGAGCCGCAGCAGCAGCAGCTGCAGCGGCCGCTGGGTCTCCCAGCGGTCCTTCACCGGCAGCCCCCTCTCCGTTCGCAGCACCCTCGGAGGCGCCGGTGGCCCGTGCGGCCCCTGCCGTGCTGACGCCGCCGTTCGCGCCAGCGGTTATCGCAGCGGGCTGTGGAGGCGGCCGGAGAATCTTGTCGATCAGCTCCGTAGCCTGGTCGACTGCCGATTGATTGTCTGCTGAGATGAAGACGTGCAGCGGTTCCTCTTGGGCTCCCGGGCGTTGATGAGCATGCCTGGCACCCCGGGAGTTCTGCGGGCCAGCGTCGCCCCTGCAGCCACAGCCCGTGACGCGTGGTATGACAGCATGCGTATGGAGTGCCTGCCAGACCGAGCCGTCCAGATGTGGCTGCAGTGCAGCTGTTGGTTGGCCTGTACCAGAGGCCAAGTGATGATGCCTGCTGGTGGTAATTGCCAAGCATCACACCTGTCAGACCAGCACATGCAGGCATGCTACTGTGGGGATGCAGTGAATATTTACAATGAGAGTATCTGCTGTGTGGTAGCGTCAGCATGGAACAGATCAGCGGATGGAAATGCCGAGTGCAGCAACGACGACTGGATGAGGCTCACCGGATGAAGATTTTGGCACCCGTTCTTGCCTCGAGGTCCCGTTTTGTGTTGCCCCCACTGCCGATTATGAGAGCAATGCAGTTGCGGTGTTTGTGCGGTTCCAGGTCAACCTTCCTCGTGTGAACAGGCGGTCTCCACCCGGCAGGAGGCTGATAGGCTGGATTAGCACGAATAAGATCCCGAATAATCTCGTTTTTCTGTGTCACCAGCTTTTCTCGGTACTGCGCTGTGCGCTGCTTGGCATCCTGTGCCTGGGGTTGCTCAGCTGGGTCAGGAGGAGGCCGGGGCTCGCCTTCAAACCCTTCCCACGTCCACAGGCCTTGATCCATCAGATTGATTCGATTATTTGTCTGCAATGGCAAACGTGTGCTGTTTACTTGTTGCTGGGATTCAAGCAACACGTCATCGATCACCAGGCCGCGGGGACGAATACCTCCTCCAATCAGACTACGCAACTGCGTTTAGATCTTGACGAGGCGTAATGATTGACAGTTATGCTCATTTGGCAAAATATGCCGACTACATGGAGACGCGCCTGTAGAAGGTCATATTGAAGCTCCAAGCAGCCTGCGTCCAGCGCTGTGGCCAAGACTGCTAAGTTTCGCGGCAATTCGATGCCGGAAACCTTTGGAACAACTACGGGATTGTCAGTCGCTTGTGGACCCCACTTGGTGCGCCTGCGCTTGGCCGGTTGAGCTGTGCCGGCATCTGTAGCTTGAGCTCGCTGCTGCTGCAAGGACTCGTGTATACGTAAGCCTGCATCTGTCTCAGGGCCCCATACGCATGACGATCTGAACTCTGATGGGTCAGCCTCTGTCATCGTGGTTCCGATGTTTCAGCGCTCTGACCAAAGGACAGGTGTGCGTGCCGCTGAAAACATATCCTCGACAACGAACAGATGTAGCAGCCAGTACGTAGCGTAAGAGTTTAAAGGATCAGCTGTGTTTGGAAAGTAAGTACCAAATATGCGACTTAACCACAGGCGATGGCTGCTGTTCGATCATCACAGGCTATGTGCACACTTGACACGGGATAAGGAGCAGCGCGCTGTCGCTGTATGTAATTCGACCTTGCGGCACTGGGGATGGACGAGCATAAAGGTTGAGATCTCACGTCCTCCGCCGTGCAGTACCATCCGAACAGACAGCTTTCCGCCTGTGGCCACAGGCGACCAAATTGACGACATTTCTCCCCCCGTGATTCCGTGGCATTGTACAACGGTGAATGGTCACATTCGCTGGCCACTGACGTGTCGACCGCATGGTTCATCAGGGGTGTTTGAACAGAATTCGTTCCTAACGCAAACTGCCAACGCCATGATGTCCAGCACCACGGTCACCAGGCGCGCACAGTGCAGTCCATCCCAGTCAGTCAGCGGTCATACACGTGGCTCTGACACACCCAAAGCCGCTACCAACAGTCCACATCGTTGCATTTCACCTGACAAGCCGGGCCCCTCTGCAGGTGCACATGCATCCGCAAGCCTGCAGCAGACTACTACAGAGTGTTGGCACCTGACCATATGTGCAGCCGGGCAGTCGCCCAACCCACGTGTTCACAACCTACATAGCCCTCCACATGTACGGCACATCCACTGCCTGACTCATCCATGCCGCCTGACGTTTGACAACGCACGTAGGTGCTCACTGCACAAGCTTGCCTGCCTTGCTCAACCCTACCCACCTCACACCAGCAGTTCCACCGAATCCGCATGCATGCCAAGGCATCCGGTTTGCGCCACCATTATTCCACTCCACCCATTGCAGCCACCGCCCCCCCTGCCTCCACGCCCCCGGTTGCACCACGCCGGGCCGCGAGCTCCTCCAGCTCACGGAGCTTGTCTGGGCTCAGGTCGAGGCCGTCCACAAGCATCGCGGTCTTTCCAAGCGCGCTCCACACGTACCCATTAATCGGCAGGGGCTCCGGCGGCGGCGTCTCCGGCGGAGCGTCCAGCGGTGGCCGCGGGGGTGGCCGGTAATCCTCCAGCGGAATCGCCATCGCTGCCCGTGCGACCTCAAACCGTGGTACCGGGCCAAACTTGCCACACACTTCCAGCTTCCCCGCGCCCCCACCGTGGCCTTTCATCGCCCGTTGCTCCGCACCGCCGTCCCCACTCGCCGCCGCTTCCTCGACGTTCACGACCCCCACGTCTTCAGCGTCCCGGTCGGCTGAGTCAGACGCCTCCAGGGTGCCACCGGAAGCCACTGTGGCTGCGGGGGCAACAGGAGCAGCAGGTCGCATGGTCACGGGCAGGCCTTCGGCGGCCTGGCAGACGGCGGCCACGAGCTCCAGGGCGTGGGAGGGCGGCGGGATCGGCTCGGGGATTGTGGGGATGGTGATCGGGCAGCTGGCCGCGCCGGCACTCTTCGCGGCCGTGCTGCGGCTGCGGCTGCCACGGCGGGACTTGGCCCCGCGCGAGAACGATGAAGCCAGGTCTTGGCTGCTCCCTTCACGCGCAGGCACCCCCATGCGCTGTTGGCTACCACTGAGTGTACATTTAAACAGTGAACGCATTCATCCACGGCGGGGAACACTCCCAAGCGCAACCCATAGAACCTCCATGCAACTAGAGGCCGCTGCCCAAACCCTGTTGCGTCCCGTACGCTGTTGAAAAAACGGTCGCAAAAGTAATTCGGAAACCACGGCGAGCTGCGGCACAAGCGGCCGCGCACCGTGGCACTTGGCAGCCACATGAACACAAGCAGACTGCAGTAGGCTCCGTGAAGACTGCCATCGAGTTGTGACGTGCCGGGTAGTCGGCACGACACGTTGCAGGTGCCACAAAGCGATGTGCCCGGGGAGCCGGAAGAAGGAGGGAAGGCCGTCCACGGCACGAAGTCGGTGCGGAGAACGCTGACTCAGCAGAGACACGCAGAGAGCATCCCCTCGTACGTGCATGACAAACACCGCCACCGTTCGATCTGAACTGGCCTGCCGACCCGCGATCTCCGATGTGTCTGCCCAGGTCATGCCGGAGTACTGATTCCTGATCTAGGGTCATGATTTCGTGCAGCCGCATACGGCATGAACCAGCTCTTGACACATGGGAAGTGAGCGCAGGCCACCACCCGGCTGGACAGATATGCAAACAATGCCGAGGTGCGACACAGCCGAGGCGAGCAGTGGGGTGCGCTCTAGTGCTCGTTGCAGCGGCCGGGGGGCACGGCAAGGCGGAGCGTACCGAGGGGTGAGGGCGACGTGGCGGGGGGGTCGTGGGTGGGGGTGCCTCCACGCCCCTCCACCGGCCAGAGGATCGCGTCTTGCCACTTGAGCGCGTCAGCCACCGCCGTGCTGTACGCCTTGCGCTGCTTGCCGTACTCAACCTGCACACACGCCCTCCGTGCCGTTCCAGCCGACCTCAGCCCAAACTGAGCCACACAAGGCTGCTGAGCAGCAGCGTTGGGCCAGTGAACAGCTTTTCCAGGGTCATGTCCCCAATACTAGGCCTCGAACATTGACATTTCCGGACGCAGAAATCCCGGCGGGCACGACGGTGAGCGCCGCCAGCATCAAGAGGTGGGAATGTTCCCGCGAACGCGCGTGCCGGGTCTTGGTGCGACGGCCACGGCTGGAGATCACAACACACCCGTGCCACGTCCGTTTCCCTGTCACAACACCCCAGTGCGAGCCCACAATCGGGCACGCGAACCCAGGACTCCGGCGATGGCAAGTCATCCTGCTGCAGCCGACTGATGCGGTACACTTGTACGTGCAGGCTGCAGCAGCCCTCCCTCATATCATACGCAACATCATATGTGACATATGGGGCCGGCCACCCATCCCGGGGCGGCTCTGTGAAACAGTACACAATGTACAGTACACAATGTACAGCACACAATGTTACACTTTCGCACGTGGCAAAGCTGGCCGGGGCGTGGCACCATTGGCACCACCACCAGCGCCTGTGCTGCGATCATCGAAGATGATGTACGCTCAGAAGGCTGCAGGACTTCAAGCAGGTCCCAGACACGTGGACTGCAGCTCCATAACACGACGTCCAACGCCAACTTCCGAAGCCTGCTGCAGGAGGGTGTGGGCGCGCGGCGGATACACCACTGGCCATTGTGATATCCGCCACGTGCCCCATGTGATATCCATGCGGATATGGCAGCTGGGGGGGCACACCATGGTGCACACGGCCCTGGAGAGCAGCGGCGCCGCCGCAGCCACGACGTCCTCAGCCAGCCCGTCTGCCGGCAGCATGCATGCATGCAGGGCATGCATGAGGCACCCATTCCTGAGGACGTCCATGATGGCCGTGTCAGACATGGCGCACTCCAGAGCATGCAGCGCGGCGACGCGCACGGGGGGGCTGAACGGCGGCAGGAGCGGCGGCAGGATGAGTGGCGCGGGGGCCGGGTCGGGGTCTGGGGGACCCTTGCCCTTGCCGGCCTTGCCGCCTTTCGCCGGCGGGTCTGGCACCGGAGGCTCCGGCGGGGCCTCCGGCTCAGGGGGGTGAGAGAGGGCAGGGAAGCACAGGCAGCAGAGCAGGAGCGCCCAGCTGCACGTAGCGTCCCGTGAGTCCTGCGCGAGCGGTGGCCAAGCAACGGATTGCGCCGTGATTGATACGCGATCGCAACGATCCCAGATGTCAACGAGTGCCGACGTGGTTGCTGTGTGGCTCAAAGCGAAATACAGAGCCATGCAATGCAGTGCTCGGCTGATGCGCTGAACGTTTTCGGAGCCAGTTGGCCGGGACAGGTCAGACAGACCACAGACTCTGCCGTAGATGAGATGCCGGGCAGGCATCATGCGGCATATCTTCAGGCAGGCATCAGCGGGCCAGCAGCGGCAGCACCCCGAGGGCGCCCCTCCGGACGCGCATGCCCCTTCCCTAATGCTGACGGATGAAATGGGCAGCTGCGCGAGTCCGGGTGAAGCTGCCGTTGGAAGGCGGTGCCACTGGTGGGGGTAGGGAGGCAATGAGAACCGAGGTAGGCGAGGGGCGCACTCTGTCGCGCTCTTCTGGGGCCAGAGCTTCGCGGCGGCCCACGCAGCGGCATGCTCATGCGCCAGCACCGCCCGCAGCATTTGCACGCACGCGACCAGCACCTCCGGAACGCGGGTCGGCTGCTGCGGCAGCCGCTGCAGTGCCCGCCACGCCGCCGCCGGCACGCGGAGGGTGTGCGGCGGCAGCTGCCGCTGCTCCGGCCGCTCGGGGAAGGCCACCGGCACATACGCCCCGGCCGTGGCACCGCCCGGTGCTGCAAGCGGCGCGCCGCCAGCGGCCTCCGCCCCAGCCTCCTCCGGCACGCCGCTGCCGGCGGTGCGGAAGCTCCGAGCGCGGCGGGAGCCGCGGCGGGAGGACCGCCGGGAAGCGTTGCTCGCGAGCGACGCAGTGCCGGCGAGCGCCGCCGCGCTATCAGACACGCCGGAGGGGAGCGAGAGCATGCGCTCGCCTGCGTCGTCGGCCGGCCCACTGCCGGCGGGGTCGCTGGCGTCCGCCTCCGGGTCACAGCAGCTCGGGCGCGCCGGCAGCGGCGTGAGGGGCGGGGGCGGCAAGGTGGCGAGCTCTGTCTGCAGGGCTTCCTGGGACTCGGGTGTTGGCAGCAACGCGGTCAGCGCGTGCCCGAGGCCGCACTCTACCGCCTGCAGCTCCAGCGCCGCCACGAGTCAGCAACATGACCTGCCCTCTGCGCGCGATCTCCCATACGGCACCATCCTGAGGGGACTTACCCTCTAGGTCCATTGGAACGCGCTCCGGGAAGCACAGCGATGTGTGCAGACTACCGACCGCAAAGCCCACTGGTTAGGGGACCATGCAGACCGGAACAAACACGCCTGCGTGTTGCCGTGCGGGTGCACATGCATGCGGCACGGTCATGGCCCATCCGGCGCAACCGCACCTGCAGGCAGCAGAGGGGGCTTGCACGTACAGCTGCTGCAAGCAGTGCGGCAGCGGCACACTGTGCTTCCACGTCAGCAGCATTGAGAGGCAGTGGTGGCTGCCCCGCTTCCACTGTGTTCTGGTACGAGCCTCCATCCTCAGCTCGACCGAGGCCACAGACTGGTTGTGTGAGCATGTTAACCAGCCTAGGCACTGCATGCTCATCGTACAGGTCCAGGCAGGCCGTTGAGCCTTGGTGATCCACAAAGCCAGTCAGCAGGTGCATTGCTTGGATTGCGATGGCGGGTGATGTTGAGGGTGGGGTCTCTATGAGGCGCCACAGGTAGACCGCCACTCCATCCTGCACACCCAGCCGGGTGTGTGTTTCCTGCTCAGCTGTGTGGAGACGGAATGGCCGGCTCTAACTCACGAGACGGCCACATGATGCAGTGCGATCGTGTTTGTCGTTGTATGTGCCACGTTGCCGTATCCACAAGGACATTGACACCTCCGGCGACCGGGACCGATTGAACCGTCAAAGGCACGCACTGATGCAAACCATGGTCCATGGTGTTCATCGTTGTATGTGCCACGGTATCCAACGCACAATGGAACGACGGCGCGCAATCGTGTGACTGCTTGAGCAACCCTGCAGGCTCAATCCGAGTCCACGGCCAGGTGTGCAGCATGCAAGACAGTCTCTGAGTGACTGATAGGCATCGGAAAGCACGGGATGTGCCATTCGGTTGGGAAGTATCTGAGGTTTATGCTTGTGCTCCGACATCAGCAGCGGGCCTGTCACCCGTTCGGGCTGTAATGTCTCACCTGGATCAGAGCGGATCGAATGCTTCCAACATGTTGTAAAGCTGAAAGTAGGCCGCAGCTGGCATGCAGCACGTCTGGCTCCTCGTGCCGCAAGAGCATGGTGTACCAGGCTGCCATTTTGGATGCAGCCCAGGAAGCAGCATGATGTGATGACCGCACTGCAGCTGCCAGCCACGTCACTGCTGCAGCCAGAGCTGCAGTAGGCGGTCCGATGGTCTTAGGCTGTTCTTGTGGCGGAGCTCCCTTCTTTCCCTTTGCTGGAGAGGTTGTCACGGAGACCTCGGCTGGCACTGGTGTAGGCTCAGTGGCCACAACACTCCATTCTGCAATGCACTCGAAGCAGAGCTCCAGGCTACTCACAGCTGACAGTGACCTCAGCACCGAGCCTCGCCACCTCACAAGCACACTGGCGCTACGGAACAACAATTCCCGAGAAGTTCCTGCCCATGCAGCTGTCTCCGCCCGCTGAAGGGCCTGTAACAACGCTGATGTGACATTCGAAGATGAGAGTGCCTCCTGAACATAAACACAAACAAGCTCATATTTCTGCCGTTTGGATGCTGAATGATCAATGAATGGATCGGTAGAGTACCGCTGTGGCGTCCGTAATCGGAAGCTGCTGCAAAGAGCTGAGCACTGCCGATGCCTGGTCTGTTGATTCACTCTGGAGCGCACTTAACAGCAAGCTACAATCTGGGGGCGATCCATCGCTAGGGCAGGATACAAGCAGACCCGGAGAACCAGGTTTGCCTTTCGCTTTCGGTGCCATGACCCGTCAGCTCTGACTTGACGAAGACTGTACTTCGTGCGGATGTAATGGCATTTACCTACAAACAAGGTTCAACAGCATAACTTGCATCAGGTACAACATGCTTATATTGCGTCACTCATCTTCAACGACATAGCACTTTCGTCACTGTTAGGCCCACTTACCCGCTCGAGCAGAGCAAACCTCGGCGTCAGGCAGGACGAGTGATGCACATTTTAGGATGTCGAAGGCAGCGCTCCAATAGGTGGCAAAATATCGTATGTGGTTGCATCGCGATTGCACTGTCACTTGTGTCCCGAAGCCACAGGTCTGACTGCCTCGCATGAGATCCAGTCAATGACATAGGCACGGGCGCCATAAGAACACACAAGCTTTTCATGAACAAGTGCTGCTTTGTAAACTCCCTCCCTGTTGTCCTACACCCCATCAGTGCTTGTGCTGTAACTGTGTCGCAGCACCTGGTGCAACCCACACACTAAAACTGTTAGCTTGTGCATTTACCCCTTGGCGATGCCAGGCTGTTGCGTTCATCTCCGCATAACACACTAAAACTCATCACCAGCATGCAGATGTGCAGCCATCAAGCCCCACGCGACAGTTCCAATCTGAGCAAATAATCAGCTCGCATCTACCTGATTCCCTGATAGCAGTCCACTAAGATGCAGAGCTACCAGAGATGTATACTCCACGAGGGAGACATGTACATGTGACTTCCCACATTGCCATGGCAAATCTGTCTGGGACCTCCTCGATCGCATTCCATCTAAACGTTACTACTCAAGCTGGCAGTCCCGACTTCACCTTCAGACGGTGGCAGAAACCTACTCCTCATGCCACAGATGCATGCCACAGGCAGTCACACAAGTACTCATCAAGACTCTTCCGGAGCAAGCCCTCATCCGCCAAGCTGAAGCACGGTACAAGCAACCTGGGCACGTGGCAGTGGTTGTATCTGTTCACACGATATTCCAGACCTGCCTTGTCTGACGCCAGTCACCGCTTCTGACCCTCAGGAACATCCTTGCGCGGTAGGAGCCACCGTCGAGTCAAAGAGTGCACAGTGTTGGCGGATTGCGTGATGTATTTGGATCTCCAGACGCGGCTATCATGAACAGCATCTCGGCTCCTTTTGCACAACGTGTGCGAGCTGGCCGTGCAAACCTGTCTGCAGTGTAACAGACGTAGCCAACAATGATCAAACGCCTCCTGTCGGACGCGGGGTACATGACTACACTTGGCCAGACAAGCGTGCCAGCCTGGTGGCAGGGCTGCGGCTGGAAGCCGCCATTGCCGTGCGCTCACAATGCATTGCATGGGTTCCACCTTACACTTCCGCCACCTCAAATCTGACGCTTTAGTCCACCTGTCTTCTGGGACACACATGTATACTTGCTTTCCCTCCAGATTTCCACAGCCGTGTGATCACCCAGACCACCGAACCCCAGCTGCTCTCGCCTTTTGGTACACCCAACCTAACTGGCCTGGTCCACAGCCAGTCGCCATGTTGCAGGCGCCAACACCTAGATGTCCGCTTTGTAAGACTCGCCTGGCACAGGGCCCACCCTTGACCATGTGTTACACCAAGGCTGCTGCTGTGGTGGCCACTGTCTGCAACATTTCCCGTTCAATGCCATCCACATTAGCCGCACCCACCACCCCCGCCACAACCTCCGCCGCCTCCGCACCCTCCGCCGCCCCCGTCGCCTCCGCCGCCCCCGTCGCCGCCCCCGTCGCCTCCGCCACACGCTCCTCCACCGCCGCCCCCTCCACCTCCGCCACCGCCGCAGCCACCACCACCGCAGGCGCCACACCCACCACCGTCGCCACCGTCGCAGCCACCGTCACCATCGCAGCCACCGCCACTGTCGTAGCCACCGCTACTGTCGCAGCCGCCGACTTCTTCGCAGCCGCTGACATAGGCGCAGCCACCGACACCGTCGCAGCCGCCGTCTTCATCGCTGTGTCCGTTATCGTCACAGCTTTCCCGTGATCTTACACCGCGAAGTTTTCTCCGGCGGGGCTGCTTTTTAGGCTTGGGTGCCATCGCTGCCCACGCATCACGTCGCTTCTTAAACTTGTCCAGGTTGAATGCGTTGCCGCCCCAGAAGGTTGCGCCGACAGTGGTCAGGCTCTGCTGCTGCAGCGGGCCAAGCCATGGCAGCATCGCTCGGCGCCCCTGCACCCGTGTATCGATCTCAGCAGCCAGGAACTGTTCACGTCCAACACCATTTTCTTGGCTTTCTGTCCCAAACGATGTTCCCAAATACGCCTCGCTGGCCTATACACCAGCCATGTATGCTCCATACTGGGCTCGTCCTCCATGTTTGGGAATCCTGACGGACACCCTCACAACACCGAATCAGCACCAGCCTCCCCGATCAGCCCCCACCACCAATCCATATACATCTCATATTGACTCTGTGGTAGGCCTTACTGTGTCGGACGCTTCTTCTTCTGCGCCTAGGGGTGCTGTGTCCAATGCCCGGTTGGGTTTGGCGTTTTACCTGTTGTTTTCATCAAGTTTTTATTGACGTCTCTTTTATCATGAAGGATGTTGTTTGAAGCAGTTCCATCCATCGGTGCACCTTTACGGGCTATGTGGGGCTAGTGCGGGGCTAGCGTGGGGCTAGCGTGGGGCTAGTATGGGGCTGATGTGGAGTTCTAGATCTGGCGCGTGCTTGACTGATGCATGTGCTGAAAGAAAGCTGGAGGGTTGCATTGGCACATACCGGAGCGGCTGTGTAAGGCGGGGACAACGCAACACGGAGTGTAAGACAGCATGGTGCAGGCACAGATGCAGTCAGCAATTCATGTCGTGAACCTGACAGAAGCCCCCCTCACTCGTCACACGTGCAGCGTTAGATGCGAACTCTGGGCCACGGTGTCAGAACGCAGTGTGCAACTAGAACTTTGGGGTTCCAGGGGTGTCTGGCCTGTCCGGCTGCTCCTCGGACTCTCTGTGCATGCGCGAGAGGCGCCCTGGTAGTCACGCAAGCCTATACCGGTGTCACCCATAGAGAAGAGATGTCACCCACAGAGAAGCATGGGGCAATGCATGTGCAGGGATAAATTCGCTCTGATCCATTCCCTGGTGGACACCACATCGCCACAATGGGGGCTTCGCCTCAGCGCTGTTGATGCAGTACCAACGTAAATCCCAAAACTCGCCATAGAAAAAGCTGCACGTGTACACACTGACCGGTGCCCAGTCTGCAAGCCCCATTTCCTGCTGTCCACGACTTGTGTGTGGACAGGGCTGTGCGGAGTGCGCTCCGCAGAGCTCTTGTGGCAGATCGCTGACACAGGGATGCCGACGGACGTCACACAGTAACACGCACCACCGAGTGTCGATCGGGACGTATGCAGAGGATGAGTGATTAGGCGGTCTGATTCGAGACCTGTACGCTGCTGCGGGATGCACCTGTGACTGTTCGATGAAAAGACCTACACCATCGAATGTCGAAGACAATCACATTCTGTTCGACTGTACTCTGCCCATGCCAGCCAATCAGCACCAGCGGCGCGATCGTGAGGGGATGTCACCCGCCTCAACGATTGTGAGCAAACAGACCTCCCTCTCTCTCTCTATCCCTTTCTCTAGCAGGTGAATCCCTGCTAGGGGGAGAGAGGTGACTACAGCAGATCGAGATCACCATGCACTGTGGCGTGCATGATACTGCCCTGTGGCTTGCGCTGGCGGCCGCACCGGTAATTTCAGCTGGGCCTCCAGGACATGCAGCCGCTTGCAGACGCTGCCGTTGGTGGGCAGGCGAGTGCACTGCAGCGCCGGCGCGACGGAACCCCAGAGGCCTTGCGGCAGCGCCCTCAGCGGCGGGCAGTCGCGGCACGCGTGCTGCATGGCCGCAACGATGTGCTCGGGGCACTGCACGGACCGCGTGCACGGCATGCACATGGCATGGAGCAGGCTCTTGCAGAGGGACACGGCGGCGATGAGCGCCGCGAGGCGGCCCGCCTCCTTCGCCGCCGTCGCCAGCGGCCCCTCGAGCCGCCCCATTCCTGCAACCGTTCAGGGGCTTCAGGGGTCCGGGTGGGCACGCACGGCAATGGTGCGCTGGCAGAGGCCCATGCGAAGGCTTCGATTCCCGCCGAGGCGCAGTTGGGAGACGTGCCTCGGCGCGGTGGACCGCGGCCGCGCGGCGGGGAGCCGGCGCAGCGCACATGCATGCGTCACCGCAGCATGCGGTGGGCGGTGCCTGCAGTGCTGCGGCAGAGACACGCTGGGTGCGTCCGTGCTGCGTACAGTGCAGATGGTGCTGCACGGTTGTGCCAGGGGGTGTGGCGGAGTCCAGGTAGGCGCGGTCGCACAGACACTCGGCCGCGCGCGTCAGCACAGGTGCCCGTGCGACCGGCACGGCCTGCGGCACGTTTGCTGACACCAAGAGGCACCGGAGAGGGAGGGGGGGGTGTGGGGGGGGGGGGGGGGGGGGGGGGGGGGGCAGAGTGGAGGCAAGGTGAGGTGGGAGCGTGCCGAGCGAGGAGGAGCCGTCTGCGGAGATCTGCAGCAGCGGCCGCCTGCCCTCGCCACAGAAGATACGGCCAGAAGAAGGGTCCGTGCAGCCGTGCTCTGCAAGCCACCCACAGGCCTCAGCAAACGGCTCCGTCAGCACGTGGCCACAGCCGGCGCAAGTAGGGTGTATGCAAACGATACCGGATGCAGGCGGCCCACGAGGCGCCACGCTCATTCCGGGCACGCCGCCCGACACCACCACCCCAAACGCAGGCATACAGCACTCCTCACATGGCCATGGAGTCAACACGGTCAGGCCGAATCGGGTACAGGCCACACGTGCCAGGCTCTCAGGCAGGCCACACTAGCACTACGCAGTGGAGCAAGCGGTCGGGCAGATCACGGCGGTACCCGTGCACGGTGACCTGGTGCCGGCGCCGCAGTGCATAACCTCTAGCACACAGTGCCGCTCCCAGCGCGGCTGCTACAAGAGGAGGCGTGCCTGGGTCGTCCAGGACTCGGAGCTCAGTGCGGGGCCCGATGGGGTGCTTCGTGTACCTCCAGTAGCCTGCACACAGCGGGACATGTCGAGGTGCAGCACGTCCGCCTACTCTTCGCCGTGCAGTCCAGTGCATGGATCCCCCCGGAAGGCAGGCTCAGGTGTGAGGATGCCAGCATGCATGCGGGCGACCCACAAGCTGCTGGCGAGCATCCGCAGGTGGACATGATACCGCCGAGGTGAGAGAGACCCTCGGCTTTGTCCGGCACGCGATGAGACCGACGCAGATGGCGCCAGGGAAAAAAAATTTAAAAATTTTCTGCCGTGGCTTGCGAGGAGGGGCATGTTCCTGGGCACCATGTCGCCCAGGAGATGCCGACGTCTCTCTCACAGGTCGCCCAGTTGCAGATGTTGTGTGCACCTGTGGCAGCCTCAGCAGTCGTATCTTGCCCCGCCTTTGGCGTGCCCTAGAGATACGAAGCACAGCCGACCCAGGATCACAACGGCACACGCGCGAGTGTAGACAAGCCAGCAACACTACCGACTGCCCCAGGCACTAGTCTCGTGTATCGTTTGACTGCCTGCAGGCATGACTGTCTGTAGACATGTGGTGACACATTGAACACATGGGTCGGTTGTCTGTCGGCATACGTGTTTGGCGTCCATACTGGCTGACAATGGCTGCACCGCATTTGAGACCAGCCGAGCTAGACATCCAAAACAGAGCAGTATCCACCTGGATCCCAGAACCTGAGCATCCTCTGTTGATGCAGTCCGAGCGATCTGCCATGCTCTGCACGATGATGGCAGCGTTGGGCATCTCTGCTGAGTGTCTGGGGCCATGTCCCAAAACCAGGCCAAACACAAACGACCTTTTTCCCAGGACTGTTCTGGGGGACTGTGGCCCGTTTGTTTGGCTGAGAATTACTGCAGAGTGCACGCCCCAGTGCATGGAGCCGGACGGCAGAGGTCCATGAATCACACCGTACAGCACTGCCCAGTCCTTGTCTCCTGATCGAATGAGGAACGCCCGCTCAGCCTTGTCCACGTTGAGAGTGCCCACACGGTCGCCTGGGCCACAGCGAGGCGTCGACTCCGGGTTGCCGTTGACGTTGCGCGCGATCCGCAGCTGCGACAGGTTGATCAGATGCCCCGTAGCTGCAGGGAAGGGGAGCTTGCCACCCGCAGTGCCATCCATGATAGGTGCAAAGACCTCAGCAACAGACGCAAGATGCTTCAGGGTGTTGGTGACGCGCGCCTGCGTGAGCACAGCCCAGGATGGGACACCGGTTGGCTCTCTTGTGCTGTAGGATGGACCACTCTGTGAACTGGCGGCTGCATGCAGCAGTGTTGGGTGATCAGGGAAGTTCGGCATAGGGAAACCATTTTCCTGGGATTGTTTTGGGGGGCAGTGACCCATTTGTTAGGCTGAGCAGCCCCACACGGCACGTACGTGAGCAACCAGAACACGGACAGCGTGCTAGCGCATCGTAGACCTGCACACAACCGTGGCACAGTATATCGGCAGCCATGCCAGCCCCAAGATTCAGGCGCACCAGCATCGGCTTTGCAGGCGCAGCCAGAGCCTTGATACCGCTCTGCGGCCGCATGTCGATCGCGAACGAGCGCGTCTCCGCCGTGTCCGCGCTGAAGGCGTTCGCAGCCGCAGGCGGCAGCATCAGTGACGGCTGGGACACGTGTGCGGCCGCGTATGCATGCTCGGCATTCACGACGCCAGGATGCCCCGCAGCGAAAGCGCGGGGGGGGCCGCAGGCGACGGCGCGGAAGCAGCCACTGATGTGCAGCAGGACAACCGCCGTCCACAGCCTTTGCGGGCCTGGGCCTTTGAGAGTCACCGGCACGAGAACTCGGGCCGTGGAGGACTCAAGGCTCTCCTGCATCCGAGGGACAGTCACGCAATCACATGCACACATACACGGTGCTGCACCATGATGATGCACCTGCATCCGAGGGACAGTCATGCAGTCACATGCACACATACACGGTGCTGCACCATGATGATGCACCTGCACCCGCGCCTCTGTTCGTTGTAACTATATATACACGGTGGTCTGAGTTGAGACCCGTACGCTGTTGCATGACACACCCGTTCCCGCACGTAGGAGGGGCACCCTGGCAGCGCACCTGCAGTAGTCTGCCAATGTCGATGGTCAGCGAAGCCGTGGTGGACGCCACAAAGCGGTTCGCAGTCTCCTGCTCTTCCTCCAGGCGGAGGCGGAGGGTGTGCTGTTTGTCAGACATGACGGAGAGTGCCTCCGTGGTGGGTTGCCACCGGGGGCCGCACGAGAGCATGGCGAGCCGGCGGGCCCTCGTGATGCTCCATGCCACGATCCTGGCACCGGGCGCGCTGCCCTTGATGGGGCTGCCGTCCATTGCATCCTCGAACGTGAAGCCGCTGAGTTTGAATGAGACGAAGGAAGCGGGGGCCTCTGCAGCAGCATCATCACTCCTGAGGATGTTCAGACGTGTGCGATTCCCCCAGACCGCGGCAGGGGCCCCGCCAAGACCGGGGGAGCAGGCTGATCATCAGGTCGACAGGTCATGGCAGGCGGCTGTGCGGTGCGGGAAGCAAGCATGGTGGGTTTCAGAGGGAGCACCCGGGAAGCAGGCCTCGCGCTCCGCAGGTGTCAGCCGCTTCGGGATGCCTCTGAACATGCCCCCAGACCTGAAGAACTCGTCGCGGGCCTCGTTGAAGAGGCGCTCCGTGGTTTGCTGCAGGGTCTGCAGCTCAGAGCCATCGCTGCGATCGTTGATGGAGTCGTCGTGGGCAAAGTGCTCGCCCAGCAGTTCCTCAGTGTCCGCCTTGTACTCGTGTGGCCTGCTCATGTGTGCATGCCACACGAGATCGATGTCGTACGTCGGGCACATCTTGACGCCCGGGTTGGCCTGCCGGATGGACAGGAACTTGAGGTACCTGCATCTTCAAATGAGCCCGTGTTCCCATCGGCTATCACGCCATACTATCCCTAGCATCGGCCACGCGCCCCAGGACAGACAAGCTCCAGACAGGGCGCCAAATGCAGGCAGGAGGCATGCTGGCGCCTGGGCACGAGACTGCCTGTGGTCGAGTCTGAAAAGAGTCGGACGCAGAGGCAGCACGGAGGATGATTCATCGCCGAAACGTGCCGCTTGCAGACGCCAAAGAGAGGGTGTATGGGGCAATGCAGATGGACGTGTCCGCGATGAATTCCAGGCTACAGTGCGCTGTGGACCAGACAGAGTGGCACCGGTATAGGATGAGGGACACAATAACTGGAGGTTCTGTTCGACGTGGTGCCATAGACGAGAAGAGCGGCATGGAAGAGAACATGTGCTTTATAACTTGGAAACGCTTCAGAGGCTGCCATGCGGTGCAAGCGAACACGGCCTTCTAGTCTGTCTTCATGAATAAGAATACATACGGCACTGTTCCACAGCGTAGCGGGGAGAACACCGCCCAAACAGCACACTGGATGTGTTGCGCCTGAGTTGCCCGGCTAGACAAGCTGCACCACGAGGCATGGGCGTGAGGTCCCTGATGTGTGTGCAGTGCATTCGAGGCGACACGAGGTACCAGAACGTCGTGGTTGTGCTGGTGCGCAGGAGCGCACTCTCATGCTTGCCCGTTCAGTCTGTAACCGAAACATCCAGTCTGTAACCGCAACATCCAGTGCATTTTCACACCTCAGTTTTGAAGATACACACTCTCATCCATTTGTAACCTTTGCCATTGCACATCCAACTGAAACCTCAATGGTGCACTACTACCTTTGTGTGAGACCTGACGGCTGTTCCAGCAGTCAGCAGCATGCTCTGCATGATAACCACGTCACTGGTCCGGACACTGGCAGGACCGGCACTGGGTGGTGCTCATCTGCACTGTGTAGCACACCTCGCGATAGCTCCCAGTCGAAAGGACTCCATTTCATAGTGCGGTAAGGAGACCTGATAGAAGAAATCCTTCTGGCGCAGTGCAGCTGCAGCGACGTCATATGACAGCTGGCTCGGTGGCATTGCAGCAACAGCGCCGGCTGAATTGGAGGAGCTTCGGAGGGACACAGCCGCGCCTAGGGAGCGCCACATGCTCTCAAGAGCCGCATCCTTGCTCGACAGGTCCACTTCAAGGCCAGGCCTGTGATTGTCCAAAGTCTCGGGTGAAGGTTGCACGCCTAGCGCTGGAAACCGGAAGTCTGGCACGGTGCCAGTGCGCCCCTGCCAGTCGTGGAAGTACCTGGGACAAGTGATGTGCCTCAAGTCAACTTTTGTTGCTGGCAGCTGGGTGGAATATGGGCCATTGCAGAATGAGTGGTGGTTTCGGATATCCCAGGTGCAGGGACAAAATGGAGCAGCTTGGGTGCAAGACACGCCACAGAAATGAGTAACTCTATTGTAATTTGTTTGAATATCTTGCTGAGCGCCACCATGCTCTCAACTTCAACGCATGCATCGCTGTTCTGCTTCCACCCATTTTAAGCCACGGAGCTGGGAGCAGATGATGAATACAGCGGCATTAGCGACGATCGTATCAGCCAGTAGGTCAGCCACTATGGAGGAGAGAAGTGGTCTTGCACAATTGGTCAATGCATGGCGTGATTCTCACGTTCCAGCTGGAACTGCACTGGGAGGGCAGTTGTGACCTGAGGCTGGAGCTTCAAGGTACTTGAGAAAGGACACAATAAAACCTTGAGAAATATACATCTCACGGCGTGTATGGATCACAAGGGTGAAGGTGAAGCACCTTGTGGGACACAGCACATGGCAGTGCCAGATGAACGCAATGTCCAAAGGTGGAATGGGCAGAGGACGCTCACGCGAGGCCGCCAACATGGGCATCCATATGCGCTCATATCGGAGCACAGAGAGGTAAATGACATCCGAGTCGTACAGCACATCTCCAAAACGTTCAACCTCGCCTAAGAAAGCGTGCTCATGATACACAGCCTCCGAGAGTCTGCCGGACAGGCACTGCTCCAACACATAGTCTTCAAACTGCATCAAACACGCTGTTACTTGCAAGACGGGTTGGAATGGTGGGTATGGATGGTGCGACAGATGGGTAAAGGCTGAATGAGTCGCAGGTTTTGCATAGTGTCTTCGCGCGTCAGTACACGCTCTAAGGCTATACAGCTATACACAAATGCAGGCTTCTCACGAAGCAGGTCACCTTCATATAGCTGTTCTGTGGCCTGGGGTGAAAGGTACAGCGTTGGTCGCCGTGAGGTCAACACAGACGATTGCACCGTCTAGGCAGGTGCACATGCTCGTCGAGTCGATACGAGGCTCGCGCAGACATCCCAACCGTGACGCTTGAAGCGTCATGTACATGCTCTTCGCCTCGTTGGGCTATGTGCATCGCCAATCAATGGCCATCCGATACCCAGCTGACCGCAGCGACAATGCATGCCGGTCGCGCGTTGATGATAATTCTGTGATACACAGAGAACGCAACAATGGCCCGGCATCGCCAAGGGATGCAAATTATCAAGAACCAGACACACCACACACGCATAAGCACTGCAGCCACACGAAACGTGAGACATCCACTGCAAACAGGCGTTCACCAGCGTAAGCTTCCTGCAAGCAAACAAGGCAGGAAACAGCCACTACCGAGCAGCTCCACGCATCGCTCTATCTGTGCAATGCAGGACCGTGCACACATGCATGACAGCATCTCTGTCACCAGACACACATCACTTGGGGAATGACACGCCCCACCGGTGCCTTGTGCCAGCGGGTCAGCTCACAGGTGTAGACGCGGATTCCGTCTTGCCCTGCGTGAGGAGTGCTGCCAGTAGCATGGGTCGGGTGAGGGGGTGCGGTGAGGGAGGGGTGAGGATGGGGGGGGCGTTGCAGCTACACAAAGGCGAAGCGCTGGGTGCGACCCGGCCTGTACGAGTGTACCCCCGGCGGCTTGGTGAGTAGCCCAAAACAAGTCTAGGGAATCAGAAACGCCGCCCCACCCAGGCGGGCATCGGCGACGGCAACCGTACGGGTTGGGGCGGACACGTGCGGAACAGGGACACAAAAACAGGGGCACAAAAACAGGCCGCATGCGCCTCAAATATGGCGTACATTTCGACAGTCATCAGTGTTGATGGTCATGCTGTTGCATAAACCAAAATCTCTTCAGGTCGTGACGCGTCTCTGGTGTGTTTGTGGGATCCAGTGCAAAGGCTGGACTCCGACGCGTCGCTCCGCGCTGAGAGCTCCCTCCACAACCCCCTCTTCATCCCACACCGCGTCCTGCTGCTTCGCCGCTTCCTCCGGTGGCTCCTTGCGCGATGGACCCCAGCTAAGCCCAGCCTCCCGCCCTAGTCTAGCTTCTCCATGCAATCACCAGCCCGGCAGGGACTCTGCATTGCTCCCCTCCACTGCATCCACGTGCGCGATGCCGCATTTATTTTGTGATAAATTCCGGCGGAAGGTATGAGCAAGGTAAGCTGACGTTGTGGTTCCGGCGTAATTTACACAAAGTGACTGGAACCGGTGACCCTAGGCCAGAATACAAAGGGACCGTTGTATGCAAAACACAAGGACGTAAAGTCCATCCTTGCGGGTGTATGCTGAAAGCCCTCAAGCGTCGAGCACGATCCGGGCCTGTGTCGCCACATCTGTCACCGTGCATGCACGGCATGCATGCGTCA
>JAUMHO010063141.1:0-21581 GCA_032360965.1 Ulva armoricana
CATGATTCTGCGGTGGCTTAGAGTCGCAGCCGGTCGTGCCTCAGTGCACGACCGACTGATAGAGGTAAAGACGAGTATTTTTGCCGTTGGCACGAGGTATTCACGAGGTATCTGTGTGAGCATGCTGGCTGTATGTATGTATGATTACATCGCCGTATCCATAAGGACGGTGCTGTGGTTGCTGTGCTGAGAATGCTGCATTTGGACGTAGTGCGAGATGTTGCAGTTGGGCATGCTGGACTGGAGTCTCCGGTACTGGTCCAGCTGAGGCAACTGCGTCATGCAGGCGGCTGGTTGATTTGAGGTTGGTGGTGGTACAGGCCCAGGCACAAAGTTGTGGAATTTGAATTTGGAGCAACTGTCAGCGTGGTGTTAGGCTGAGGAATCGAGGCAGTGGACTTTGGTTCAGATTCGCCTCAAGTCAAGGAGTACGGGCAGCCTTTGTGGGGCTGGGCTTGCCTGGCTGTGGCTGTGTTGTGAGCACTGTGTCGGCCGTGCACGCGGCAGCTTAGGGCTGGGGACTGTGCTTGCGGCTGGCATCGATGACGTGGCTGGCAATGAGAACTACAGCGAACGGTACAGGTGGTTGGCGTTGGTTGCGTTGGGTGGGAAGGCGTATTGCTAGACATAGCAGGGTGTAGCTCGCTGCTGGGTGAGCGCTGTTTAGACTCGTCGAGATGCTGGCTCGAAGCGGCTGTGGGCTGACGTCACGCCGCACGCACGTTGCATGTAGAATGAAGTGGTGGCAAGGGAAGCCTGTACGTGTCGCTATGCAGTGTAACATTTTTGTTGACCGCCGGTTCGTGCTCCGGCCTCGCCATGGGGCAGCTTTGCAGATGTTTGGCACCGGTATCCAGACTCGGACATGTGACGCCATCAGCGTATTTAAGGGTTGGAGAATAACGCAACAAGGCATGCATCTGAATGCCTCTGGATCCGGCGGGTGATTGCAAGCGAAGGAAATCCCAGCGTACGAAGCGCGCATGCACCCTGTCAAAGCCGATATCGATGCACGGGGGTGCGCTGCAGGCCTGCGCGCATGCGGGCGAGCACACATCAGCCTCCGTAGAATTGTATAAGGGGGGCCATACAATTCAAACAGGCTGTGATCGTCACAGTTCCGACAGAGTCCACGTTTGTATTGCAGTGAAGCCAGTGTCGCACGGAACAGACGTTAAGACCGCAGAGTGCTTGCTGCCTTGAATTGCCGGATAGTCATTCGACATGCTTTCGTGCGCATTACCGAAGTCGCGAGCTATCTCGGGCCGTGTGGCTGCTGCAAAAGCTCCAGCCCGTGCCAGAGGATCTGTCGCTGCCCGGGTGCGCAGAAGCAACCAACGACTCTTTTTCTGTGCAGAACTACTACACATTCGATGTCACATTGTCACATTGCATGGGTACACTTGCAGGCTACCCTAGAAGTTGGCAGTGACTTGGTGGACTTCCCTAACTATTACAAGGTTCGGCAAATCAACTTGCTGGTCCAATAGCTTGTCGCACTGACTATGACACTAACTGCTGTTGTTCTGTAGGTCTTGCGGAACCAGGATGGAGATGCGGTGACGTTGTCCAGCTTCAAGGGCAAGAAGCCAGTGGTGCTGTTCTTCTACCCCAAGGCAGCAACGCCGGGTTGCACAGCTGAAGCATGCGGATTCCGCGATAAGTATGGCCAGTTCACGGCTGCTGGAGCTGAGGTACGGCTAGGTCACGTTTTTTGTGGCATCTGTATCAAAGATCCTCAACTCAGTGGCTGATGCCTCAAGATCCTAGGCGTCCATGCCCGCACCCCACGTAACACGATCTTGTGCTGCAGGTATTTGGTATTTCTGGCGATAGCCCTGCGGAGAACAAGGCATTCAAGGATGCCCAGAGCCTGCCCTTTGACCTGCTCTCAGATGAGAACAACATCGTGCGCAAGGAGTTTGGCATTCCTGCAACCCTCTTTGTGCTTCCAGGAAGGCAAACGTATGTCATTGATAAGGATGCCAAATGCGTGATGAGCTTCAATGACATGGCTGATACTAATAAGCATATATCTGAAGCCATGGCAGCACTTGGTTTATAGTTTGTTGTACTCAGATCAATTGTGAACAACAAGACATGGCAAGCTGTTTCATAGATCATGTATCAGATCTAGCTTGTGGAACATATTCTTGCCTGCAAGGGTCCCGTGCTATGGGGGAAACATAGGGAAGTGGATATCCACATCCATTGCAAGCAATGCTCTGCTACTGTACGCTCTTGCTGCGGCAGCTGAACTAAGAAGTGAATTACCGCCACTGAAAATAGCTGCACACTTGGCTGAGACAACATTCAGGCAATCCTTGTGAACTAGTGATCGCCATGAACACAGGTCACAACCCGCACGTGTAATCATGCACGTACAAATTACTGAATGCATTTACAAAAAAATGCCATACCGGTTATGGCTGATGCAGTGTATTGTGCTAAAAGTACGCCATCGGTGCAGCTGGTACTGTACTGCACGGCACTGGCCCACACAGGACACAACCCACACCTGCCTCCCACTGGCAGGCACGTCTAAACTCTCACAGCGCTCCAGCCATGACTGAGAACTAAACAACATCGATTTGTTTTGTCAAGGCTGTACGTCATGCCATGGGCACAACCAAGGACTAGCCATTGACTTGGTAAATCCCGAGTGTCGCGACTGCGGGGTGAATCACACCAAAGCTCCGGCACTGGCCCGGACCTCACTCTTGCACCCTCAGCATTGCACACGAGTCTAGTGCATAGCTCCTCACCAATGATGAAATTCTTGCTACGCCAAAAACTTTGTTGCAACCACATGTAGTACACTGGGAACAGGCACTGGCTGTGGCATGGCCAGCGCCTGCACCGGCGGAGCCCGCAGTATAAACCGCCCTGATTTCTCAGTCAGGATTCTCAGTTCATTTGTAAATTGTTCTTGATACAGCAAATTGCAAGATACATGACATGTACATCCACTCCACAGAGATGTCTTGTGATTCTTCTTGTCCCCCCCACCTGTCAGTGAGCCTCAAAAACATGACGAGCCATCTTCAAACGCAGCACAGGAGAACGCGAGATCCTCAGCAAGGTCCAGGTCATCTTGACCAAATAGCCTGAGGAAGTTCTGCCGCGACGACTCTTCAATCATCTGATAGCGACCGGAAACAGAAGGGGAATCCGCCACGCTCCTGACGCTGCCGCCGGCTGCTGCGCGCTGCGCAACTTCACCCCCTGCTTTGACACCCGGTTTTGGCTTGTCCTTAACGACAGCTCCTGAAAGATCTGTCAAATTGCGACCCTGCTGGGTGACCCTGTTCCCACCCTGAAGCGTGCATCTCGCCGAAGCTGTAGCTCTGCCGCAAACGCCACCAGTGGACGTTGCCATTGGCCGGGCGCCAGGGCAATCAATCATGGCAGCCTCGTGCTGCGCGCTGTGATAATTTGTGCGGCGACCGCTGATGGCGAGCGGGGGTGCCTCCGGCGCGGCCACAAGTGCCGCGCAGGCCTGCTCATAGCGGCTGAATGAGTCCGCCGCCGGACGCCGCGCATGCATGGCTGTGTGGTCAGCCGCAGCCATGCGTTCCAGAGCCGCAGTGACGAGCGAGAGTGCAGCGGGTGACGCCGCAGGCGGCGGTGCCGCGCCCCGCAGCTGCCGGATGACGATCGACTCATGCATCAGCATGCATGCTGACCGCTCCTGCGCCAACGTTGGCGGCGCACCCATGGGAGCCGCTGACGGCCCTGGCGGCGGCGGTGCCTCCAAACACGCCGGCGCGTGCTTGTCCACATCACTATGCAGCCACTTGTCGTTGCAATCAACAGGGCTACTGCTGCTGGCTCGGCCCTTACCCTGAATAGTCTGCATGCAGTCGGTCAGGCACTCTGACGCACTTGGGTCCCATCAACGCGTTTCGTATTTCACAACATGACAACGCACTGCAGAGCGCATGTAGCAGCTCAACGGCAGCGCCTGCTGTCACACACGTGCTCTTGGGTGCATCAGGCAGTGCCAGGTTCAGCAGACATCTAAAGATCGACCAAAATCAATGCAACAACATCCATCAACCACCCAGCAAGCGCCTCAACATGGCACGACCACGCACGATCACAGCAGCAGAGCCAAACGCAAGTATCAAGTGGCATGTGTCCCACCTGACAGGGTTCCAGAAGTGGTGGGCTGGCCGCGATGCTTGCAAGGCCTCCCGTCGATGACTGCTCATCGCCGCTGTGGAGTCCCCCATCCCCACCGCCCGACGGTGCTGCGCTCTGCTCCGCCCCGCCGGTATACGCCATCACCGTGAAATCTGAGTAGTCCTCGCTTGACACCCGCAGCAGATCCTCTTCGAGGCCTCGGTGCTCCTTTTCAGCTGGTGCTTCGCTGGCCGCCTCCTTGCTGCTCGTATCCACACCCATCTCCGCACCGGCCGCGCCAGGCGCCAGCGGGCGCAGCAACCCAGCCGCCATGCCTGCACCACACGTTCTCTTCATTCTGACACCTGCCTGGGGCAGAGACGCTCATGCCACCAAGGTACAGAAGAACTCAACATTTGTAGGCATATGTCTGGGTTCATGACGCCAGGCCTGGAGGGATGAGGCTCTCTCGCCTAACTGCACGCCGTGACTGGGAAAATGCAGAGCAACAGCTTCGTTCACGGGGTGCACTCGCCCAGTAGCTACAGCCATATGAAGTGACTACTAGGCACAAGAGGTAGCGTGGCGCACCCAGATCATGGAAACGAGAGCCGCCCTCAATCCCGCTCTCATGCGACTTGCCAGAGGCAGGTTCCACCACGGTCGTTTGCGGCGGCTGACGCAACCGGCATGCTGCCGTACGGTGCTTAGGCGGGCTCGGCCAGTGGTGACTGAACGGCAGGGACTTGAAGTGTGGCGGCGTGGAAACGACAAGCCCGCTGCCACGGCCGTGCGGTGCGCGCTCCGTTGGCGCCTCCCACGCCGCCCGCCGCGGCTCTGGCGCCCCGACCGCCGCGGCTCCGACTGCCGCAGCACTGGCACCCCGCGACGGGATCGCGTGCAGCGCGTCCTGCTGCGGCGCCGGCGCACTCTTCGCGCCGTGCGGCTCATAGCGCTGGGAAGTTCCACAGTGCTCCTCCGCAGGTGCAGCCTGCAGCCCAGCACTGGCATCCTGCTGTAACACGCCAGCCCCTACGCATGTGCCATCAAGAGCGGCGCCTGCCTCCACTGCAGGGCTTGCGTACGGAGTAGAGACTGCCGAAGACTTCGAGCACCAGCTCAGCGGGCTGCTGTCCCGTGGGAGCTGGGCATGTATGATGCACGCCTCGTGGCGCTTGTCAGCCGCGACGCACGCTTCAGCCGCGTAGACGGCCTGTGCCGCCGCCTCCCGTGCCTCAGCAATTGCATCAGCGCTCAGTTCCCTCCCCACAGCCGCGGAACGTCGGGGCCTCTGAAGAACATTCTCCGGTACAGGCTGACCCTCGTGCTGTGGACCCCCAGGTGAGCGCACCATTTCGCACGATGGCCGTGTCTCCGATGCCAGAGCAGCAGAGGTATCAGTTGCCACTCCTGCGGCGTCCCCTGCCGCCGAGTCCACCACAGCATCGCCGATTATCCCAGCCTCCGCTCGTGCCACCTCCGGATCCGTGGCACGACTGCCGTCGGCCCCTCCTGCCGCGGTGCCTGCCAATTTCTGATCCAACGCGGCCGCACAAGCTGCAACATGGTCGCTCAAACTTGAGGGCGCCTCTGAACTGCTCCGTTCCGCTGCTGCCATCTCCGGTGGCCGCACCCCCTCCCGCACAGTGTCACCGCACTCATGTACTGACCGTGCACCCTCGCTCGCCCCTTTGCCACTAGCCAGGCTCAGGCCCCGCCGTACCGCTGCGGACAGCTGCGCAACCTCTCGCATTGACGGCACCCGCACCTCGCACTGCCGCAACGGCGGCGGCGGCGCTGCGTCCCGTGTCCCCGTCACCATTGTGAGGGGCCACGGGTGCTGCCCAAGGTTCGGCGCTAGCGGCTTTGACGCCCCGCCCACCGATGGCGTCCACGCAGCAAATGACATGCTGCTGCTGCACCCCGTCGTTGCGCTCCCGAGGCTGCCGCACGCCGCGGCCGTCGCGGGCGTTGCTACCCTTTCCGCGGTTACCAGCGTCGGCGTCTCCTCCACGCTCCCCACCATGGCGTCCCCAGCACTCCAGCCGTCACCATCCTCCCGTCCCACCTCTGCACCCCCGGCGCCTATGGTTTGCCTCCTCGGCGTCTGCTCCAGCTCGTGCTGTGGCGGGCAAGCAGATGGTGGCCGTGCTCGTCCGACCCCGGCTGCACCCAGCTGCTCTGTCAGCTGCCCTTCAGGCCTACCCACAGCTTTGCTCGTCCTAGGCTGTCTCCCTGCCTTACCGCTTGGAGGCCTCTCATCGTCCACGGGCGTGCACCCGCCCCACGCCGCCTCCTGGACTCGCCCCTTTGTGTGCGGCTGAGGCCACAGCGGCACACCACAATTTCCCGACCCCGCCGACTCGTCGAAACCTGGGAACGGCCCCCCTTGCCGAGCATCCATCCTCCCATCAAGGAAAGCGCGTCGGCCATGGAAGCCGGGCACCGGCACCGCGGTGCCATGCGGAACTGCCAGTGACAGCTGTGCGTGGGTCGCCCTATCAAACACGGCCCCACCAGAAGAGCCGACAGGATCGCCCCCTCCGCCGCCATACCTCCATGACCCAGGGTGCGGCTCCCTGCACCCACTACCCTCGTGGCCACGGAAGCCGCTGCGCCGGGTCACAGGCACCCAGTCCGTACCACCTGCTTTAACGCGGCGCCGTAGCTGCGTCCCCGGCAGCATCCTCGGGGATTTGTCGCTCAGTTGTGGCTTGCATGGCATGTAGCCTGCCGGCAGGATCGTCGTGTGCATGTTGCGTCGCAACGGCGCATCCACCGCAACGCCGAGGCCGGACCCCCCTCGACTCCCACCGAGGCCGCCCATGCTCTGGTCGTGCACGTCCGCGTGCCCTTGCGCGGAGCCCTCGCCCTGCAACTCCCCAGCGCTGCTGGAGCTCGGACCGGATATCCACGGCCACCCCGTCCCGGCCCACCCAGAAGGAGACCACGGGACCTCAGGGGAAGCGCAGCCGTCGCCACTGCTGCAGTGGCTGCCATGAGAGACACCATGGTGCCCGGACGAGTGCTGGGAGGCGATGCGCGACGAAGCAGAGCTGTCGAAGGACGCCGTTCGTGCGGTGGCATAGGGGTACAAGCGTGAGAGGTGCGGGAACAGGCGATCGCACTGCTCTGCGACATGGCTCTCCTGGCTTGTGAAGACAACCACCTGCACAGAAATGCCACCACGGCTCATGCATGAAGCAAATGCATGCGGCACCGGTGGTAATCACCCCTGGATTGTCTGATACAGTGCCTAGACGCTCAAACTGGTTGCAAGCCATCTCGTGTGGAGTCATGCAAGTAGAATCGCCCTCGAAGTTGTGCATTGGACCCATGCATCTGCAGGCCCATCGTCGTCCCACAAGAAAATGTCATTGTGCCAAGTACACTGCGGTTGCAGTGCCCTGTCGCGGTGTCACTGTGTCCCATACAAGCGGGTCCGCTTCCTACTTTCACACAAGAGACTGCCGGGACGAATACTGAAGATAACAAGCACAGGTAATTCATGCACAGGACAGGGCACGGTCGATAACCCTTACAGCGCACGGTCCATAACTCTTGGCCACCCTACAAGGAGCCAAATGCAACAGACACGGCGGAGGGTGGGGTGGGAGGAGAGCGTGCCTGAGAGGCTGAAATGCAGTGCATCAACGCGACCAGCTGGCGCTCATAAGCACAGCCATCAAGTATATCGTGGGCGTGGCAAACGGCCATTAGCATCGACTTGGCCACTGGCGGGGCCGTTTCGCTCGACAGGTGCGCCAGCACGGCCTCTGGGGTGCCGACGAGGATCTGGGGATTGGTGAGGCCCCGCGCACTCAGGCCGCCGTCACCCCGGGCGCTGGGTGGAGAGGAGTGCACTGAGCCAGGGATTGGGGAAGATGGCGGGGTGATGCCCCCGTGTGGGCCGCGGCAGATGCGGGCGCCGAGTGTGGAGAATCGAGCGTAGCCCTCGAGAGGCCGGTAGAGGGCGCGGGCGAGGTTGTCGGTCGGGGTGAGGAGCACGACCTGGACGGCGTGTACAGAGGTGGTGGCGATGGTGAGGGTGGCAGCGCAGATGGAGGAGCGGAGGAAGTAGAGGGGCTCCGCTGCTTCGGGGCAGATAACAAGCGCGCTTTGCCGGCAGAGCATTGGGGTGATGACGGAAGCTTGCTCTGGCTGTGCGGTTCGCATTCCTACAAAAGTTTGGAGGTGAGTCTTGAATGCAACGGTATTTGGGGTCCTGCTGTGGCTTGGAGGATGCGGGCTGGGGTTGATGACTGACATTGTATCGTGCTCAGCATAGTGCCCTTACCACATTGGGAAACCGCCCTGACAAAGTCAAGGATTCGTCATCTGTAAAAACATTGTTCTATGTACTGCGTTGGCACGGCGTGTACAGTTCCTCAGCGGGCAGGAAGGGATGGAACCAGATGGCAACTGGCAGCATGCAGGCCATAAAACTGAAGTAGACCTATGCAACTTACCTTCCTTCGACATGCCCTGAACAATGAGGTCAGGAACGCCTAGATCTTCAAACGTTAGATACATTTTTGATCTAAACAATCCTCTGTTTAGGCAGACAGGCTTGTGCTGCCAGTCGTGCAGGCTTTGGTTCAATCTGCACGGACATCGGCGCGATGAGAGTTGCACGCTTCTACCGGGGTAACATGATGCATGTATGGATACACTGTTTTTGCCACTCTCAGCCAATTACGCCCGGTTTCGCGAATCAGCGTGCGTGCTGAATTCAGTTGTTCAAACCGTCTCGTTTGACATGCACTGCATGCCCAATATCAAAACTCCAAGATCAGGAAGAATAACACACATCTCACTCTGCTGTACTGTCTTGCTGGTGGAGTTCCCCTTCTTTTCGTCCGACTGAAATGCGGATGCTTGAGGCCTGCGCAAAGAACTGATAAGAATCTGGCATATGCGTGTGCATACAACATTCGATGAAGAACTGAAATCTATTGTATCAGTCGATTCCGTACCTCATCGTCCGGAGAGAAACTGCACCGTATGTGAGTGCTCTCGCGCGACTCAGGACAAGTCGGTATCTGGCTTACCCCACTGAACAGAACCGTCAAATTCCGTTCAGCACAAGGGCATATGGAATGTATGCTGGAGTGCGGCGTTACCTGGTGTCACCAGGCACGCGCATCACTGTAAAATCCGGCACTGGTTGCTGTCCTGCAGGTGAAAACTGTAGATATTGCGAAATCAATACAACGTTAACCTACGCTTCCATCGCAAGCGCATGCGCTTTTACTATGTATCAAATATGTCCGCCTGTGACCTGTTCGGGTTCAAACATGCAGTGCCGACATCAATGCCATGAGCTAGTGATATTGCAGAAGAACGCAGCAGCTCCTGTGCATAGATTGCTTGGTATTCATGAGCACGAGCGTTCGTTTTTCTCACTTTGCATGGCAGGACAATTGTCACCGCTACGTACCACGTGTCAGGATTTGGTGGCATAAGGGGCTTTCTGGTTGTACTTTGGAGCCGTTGATTCCCATCGCACACTAACAATTCCTGAGGTGCAGTTGTACTCAGGTTGTTTCGATGTATGCATCCACATGCAGACCTTAATGCAAGTATGGAGTAGATTCAGATCGTGCTGGTACATCGCAAATTAATACTGCAACGTTGACGTTTGACCAATCTTGTCGTTTTCCTCGCCGGCGCCGCAGCTGGGCAGCGCAGTACCATGATTCTCGCGACCGCTGGCCACAAACCAAGTCAAGTATTGCATTCATTCCAACATCACGGGACAATAATGAAGAACAGTCAGAGCGTGCACGATACGGCCAGCAAAGTTGACAGCGTGGCGATGAACACATCGCAGCCAGGTGACGGCCATGCAGATCGGATCCATGACAGTCGCATCCGCTCTGTGTGCACCCATGTGATTGGTGCGACACGCAGTCAGTCACAAACGTCAACTCTCCAGCCTCAGCCCTGATAGTCTCAATTAAATGGACGCTCTTCGACGTGCGTGTGGGGTTGATCGTCGCGAAGTGTGCACGGACATGACCTTAGTGCAGCCATCGCGTCCGGCAAGAACTCCTACTGCACAGTCCCTGGAACAGCTGTGAAGCGATCTTGACTGCAAGTAAGCCAGGAGGAGCGGAGCGCTCAAAAGCAGACAACAGTCAGCCATTACTCCAGCTCATCTTGCGCAAACAGCTACCGCAGAAAAGCATCCCATTGCAAATCATAAGCCATCAAACCTGTCACAGCGCTGTACCAGCAACCACACCTCAACACTACCCACTGTTTCAGAACATCTCACGGGTCTAGAGTTTCACCATTGCCTACCTCGGACTTGCCACTGCTAGATCCGACTGGCTGCAGCATATCTTCCCCACTTGAATTCACAGTTGCCTGTTCACTGCACATTGGCTTATGGCAGCACACTATCAGCTTGTCAACCTGCCTGATCACATCCGCAACTGTGTCAGGAACACAAGCATGTATCGCCTTGACAGTTGCAACGCTGTCAGATCGAGGGACTCGCTGGAGATCTTGGCTGCCGATGTCACAGGCATACAAGCCAAAGTGATGCTGGAACGCCTCGTGCCACTCAAAGTTGTCAACAAGCGTCCACAAGTACATGCCACGCAGGTCAGCGCCCTGCTGCATTGCAGTGAGTGCCTGCACATGGTCCTGTGTAAAGTACGCCCAATGCAAGCCTGTGAAGTGCTCGACACACTTTGAACCCGTGCCAACCTGCTAGGCAACTAATGCTGTAGCACATCACAGATACACACAAAAATTCATCGCCTGCCTGATCAACAAAATGCGGGCACACTTGAGCAGGCAAGAGTGTTAGTGGATTTACCGCTGCATAATACTCCCGAATCAACCGTGGCCGAACCGCATCCTTGACATCAGCTGCGCCGAACTCTGTGACATATAGTGGGACCTGCATGTGTTACATTCCGTAAGCATCATGTCGGTCCAGCACACATCTTCTGTATACAACGCAATGCATGATGCAATGCAGTGCGTCCGCTTGACAGATACTCCACGCATGCTCAGTTTGGAACATGCGGTATACTCACACAGCGCCCAAGAGCAACCCATTGTTGAATACCACAGCGTACTCAAGATACCATGCAATCAGGCAGCAATTTACAGGGCGAATCCGAGCATGCAAGACGAAGGACAGGTCGCTGCGATCTTGAAGCAGGCATGAGAAACGATGTGCAATGGTGGATTGACGCACATTCAAGCAACGGGCGTCGAGAAGGTGCTGCGTGAGTCCTGCAGCGTGCACAGGGAACTTAGAGTCTGACAGCAGCTCATTCTCATGCCCCTTCATCTGAAACCATCCGCCCAGGACTAGGCGAGAGTAGTAGTTCAGTCCGAGAAAGTCGAGCTTTGGTTTCTCTGGTGCCTCGAACACAATATCTGCCCCTGCTGGCATTGGCCACCTGGATACATGCAAGTTGTCAGGACGCTCGGCACAATGTTTCACTGATCGCTGATGCTTTGGAGCAGCCGCACACCTGTAGATGCCATGTTCAAACCAATCCAGGGTCGTCCGCTTGGCGAACACGTTGTTGACCCACTTCGACACGAATGCTGTGTGGATGTGCCACTTGCGGTGCGGTTCCATCTCGATAAACTGGTGCACAAGCCCCACCTGCACGCCCCCCCTTGGTGACACGATGCATGGCTACGGTCAGCACGGCTCCTTTGTGAGCAGCCGGCCAAGCACATGCACTGCTGCTCCAATGAAGGTTCGCTTCAAAGTCAGAACAGAGCTGGATCGAGCGATACAGATTGCATGCATGTCAGTGACAGACGCTGCGGATGCCAAGGGAGGTGCCGTGCGTCGTCGGTTCACCCACGCTGCAGCCAGACACAGTTATTTTGCTTGTACCGCTGATGGCGGGCGTGTTGCCAGTACAATACACAAGCTGATGTTCGGACCTGGGTGCTTGGATTTGCGGTCTTGATGGCATCATACACCTGCCCATGGGCTTTCAGCATGTTGAGCAGCATGGTGCCAGCTTTCCTGAAGCCGAGGATCTCCTCTGCACTCGATGTGAATGGTCGGACCCACCTGCTAGAGGGGTGTGATAGGGGTTTGAGGTTACTCATGGTGCATGCCAGTGCGAGGTTCTTGATGACAGGCCCGTACAGCCAGCCATGCAATGAGAGCTGTCCATCCAAGCATGCGAACTGTTGCAAGGAAAGGCAGGTTGCGCAATGGATGCAGAAAGCGATGCTGTTCAGCGGCAATAGCCCTTTCGGTGGGAGCACACGGTGGTAGTGACAGTGTTCATTCATCTGTAGGGCACACCTGGAGGAAAGATTCCAAACACATGCCCTGTCAAACACAAGACAGCTGGCTCATTAAAAGTGACCCACATGTCAACGTACTGCCTGTATTCCTCCGCCATTTGAGAGCAGAAGCTTGTGAATAGGGGCAGATTTTTCTCTTCTAGGAAACCTCCGAGGTCCTGAAACCATTTGGGATGCACGAAGTGATGCAAGGTGGCAACAACATGAATTCCTGCGTCCTTCAGACATTGAAACATGGCGTGATACCTGCATGCCATTTATGGGAAGTTATCATGGAATACTGATCCCAACAGCAGGCATTGATTCATGCTGCTGCGGCCCAACAGCCTGTCATGTGTCTGGGCTGTCAGGCGATAGATTGAAACAAACACAGCAAACCACACACACGTTGCCTTGTGCATGGCCCCCCTTGACCATGTCGGGCCGCTGTTCTATTCTCCGTGCAACACACACATTTCAATTCACGACCGTGAAGGGCATGCTTCACATGACAGGCTGATGGAAGTTCGCGCACCTTTGGATGGCATCTTGATTGAGTTGGCCTTGCTGCGGTTCAATCCTGCAACGCCGGAGATTCCAACACTGTTAGACCGAGGCAAATGTTGATCATAACACTAAACAAGTTGGGCCAATACAGCTGCTAGATCTATGAGGCTGCGCACCTGTGCCATTCAATTGACAGCCTGAATGAGGTGATGCCTAGCGCCAATGCTAGTGCAATGTCTGCCTCATACCTGCACTGCAGCAATCTGAACCACAATCACTCAAACATCTCCTGTGCCAGTGCAAGGTCTGCAAGGCTTTCCAGCTTGAGCACGTCAGAAATTCAGCATGCATCACTGCTTGTCAAAGCGTGTAGACATGCCACCGAAAGGTGCACAGATCTGTCGCACCGATTCCAGAAATCACATGCTACTCCTATGACATCTTTGCTGCCCGAAATGGGGCTTTGTGCGCATTTTTTCCTGACATGCTCGGTCCAATTTGTGGAAAACTCCTGTTCCCCGCTGTTCTGGAACACTGAGATCGAAACTCCTTTTTGAAACGCCATCCACCCCAAAGCAATGACTTGAAATTATAGAGCATGAACTACCTTTCAGTAGCTACGCGTATTGTGCGGCAGTGGCGGGCGTTATACGTCCTGACATAAAGACATTGTTAGACCATCTTTTCAAAACCAGACACTTACAAAGAGTCCCTGATCATCCATGAGATCTCATTTCAAGTCGTACACACCTGGAACGTGCGTTGCAAATCCCTGTCTGGTCTTTTGTCAAGTGATCGCGTTGTGTCGAATTAGCTATTTGTGGTGTTGTACACGGTGTTCGCGGCTAGCGCTACAGTCTGCCTTAGCTGCCAAATACGCATGGCCTACGCATGCGATCTTGGACGTTACAAATTGGCTCGGATGTGTGAGTGGGGCTGAGTGCAAGGGATGGAAAGCTCAATCGGTGTACAGCTGATGGGCGAGAGTGGATGGTGCACAGGAATTCCGTCCACAGCGAAGTAAACAAAGGTCCATGAGCTCAATGCATCAAGCGAAGCGAGCGGCTGATTACAGCATATGGCAGGTTTGGCCCAGCCTGTTACGTGCGCAGCGAAGGGGCTGTGGCAGCATGTACCGGTGCTGCAACATTGCCACTTGGACACCAGTCTCGCATCGATTTGGCCTTCAGCGTCCGACAGTACGCCACAACACGTCAAGTTGAGACCAGCAATACCCCTTATTCTTATTAGTGTGCTGAAGATGTAACGCTAGGGAACGCTTGTATGAGGCACTGTTACGACTCTTGCCATGTTCACAGCCCGTAGCACAGCGGTTGCCTCATCGCAGCGGTGGCCATCAGCATTCAGGGGAGCAAGCAGAACGTTCAAAATTTGCATGCCTCGCTCCCGTTGCAAGACGATGTCCCGAGGAACAAGCCCTACCGCAACTGGAAACCCAAAATCAGTCCTGTTGTTTGATGTGATGGTAAGGTTCTCTTGTGCAAACCGCGTGTATGTCCATAAGGCTCAGATTTGGAGGTAATGCTGCATGTGCGATACCAGATCTAGACATTTTTGCTGATGGGGTTGAATCTTCATTGCTGTCCACTCTTATGTAGATCGCCAGGTAGGTGTTTCTTCACAGGATTTCCAATACCACATGCTGGCAGAACCGAACTGAATCAAACAAATCTGTAACAAAACGAAGCCCCTGCACCGAGTGGAATATCATGGTCTGCTGTGCACTTCTCACCCAGAATCTGTTCCTCCGTAAGCCTGTGTAGCTGATACAACTGGATGCTTATCAGACCAATCCTAAGACTGAGACAATCTACCGAATTGTCTCAATTGCGAGGAAGCTGCAACCTACTCGGGTGTTCTGTGTGTCTGGCTTCACAGGCAAGATCTGAGGTTGGCGCACCTGTAATGATCATGCTGGTCCAAGGGTGCAACATGTGCCGCACAAGTCAAGACGTTGCTGTGCAGGATACCATCGTCAAAGATCCTTTCTATGAGCACATGCCTGTCCACTTTGATATGACATTCAAGGAGCTGCTGGCAGCGAAACATCCGACTACATGGATTGACTTCGAAAAGGGCAACCTAACAGAGGAACAGGCTCTGACTCAATTCTTCGCTGACGGGCGACTAGTAGATAGTGATGGACTCAAAGGCATGCTTGTATGTGCTCTCTCTGCATTCCTCGCACTGCTTTTATGTCCTCCCACCGGTGGGCTCATGACTGACAGGCTTGAGTTCCCCAATGAGCATCACAATGTTTCCATGCCAAGACCAGCTACATCCGTTCACGGCCAACAGGAGTTTTTTATACGCTGAGGTGAAGGAAGGCTTATGCTTCGGCCACACCTTTGGTCAATCGCGGAACACTTGTTCCTCAATCATCCAAGCTATACTGCTTAGTTCCACCAGATGAGGCAACAATATCACATACTCTAGGTTTACCTGCCTGCGTGAAGCAGTGCCAGCCTGGATCTGGTGAATGAGCTGCAGTGACTTTGAAAAAATGGAACCATCAGAGTTCACCGTGTGCTTGTGTCCCATGCATGCTTAACAGATGCCACAGCCTTAACTGGCTGGCTGCCTTGCATGGGGCCTGGGCATCAGTAGACTTGTGTGTTGGGCATGCTGCAGGTTGACAAGTATGACTTTCTTCCTGGCATGCCAGATCTCTTGCAGCAACTGCGGGATCAAGGACATGAGATGCATGTGATTTCAAACTACCCTGAGTGGTACCGACTGATCGAGGACAAGCTCCGGATATCTGAGTACCTGCCATGGACGTTCATTTCATGCACTGGTCCGATGAAGGTTCGTTCGCATGCTGGACTCATCTGCCTCTTGATGGCTTGTGCGCTGGCGTTGCCATCATGGTTCTTCATGGCTTAAAATTATACTGTCCACGTCACAAAAGGTTTGTTTGTGCAATGTCATATGTCGCCTCCCCTGAAGCGCTTGGTGAATGACCCTAGGAATGCACACACCAAATGCGAATGAGTTCCGACTGTTGCATCTACACCCTGCCTGGCTCCTGAGATAAGTTATGCAATAGAGTAGCTTGGTCCAAACTGATGTTACGAAAACGGTGGTTGGCAATCGGTTGTTAGCAATCGGGAACTGCAGTGTCATTTACCAACTTGCACAGTTAACAACCAAGTATGCCCTTAGCACTAATATGTAAATTTTCTTGTCGTACGATCAAGCAAGGCTGGTGAGCACGCAACTGTGGGAATATGGTTGCATGAATTGGAGAACTACATGTGCTTGGGGAGTTGCAGGGATTCCGGAAACCGGACCGGGATGCATATGATGTGGTTTGCCAGCACCTGGACATTGTTCCTGGGGAGGCAATCATCATCGATGACCGGAAGCCAAACATAGATGCAGCTCTAGAGCTTGGGATGCGTGGCATTCACATGAGTACAACTGAGAAGCTGAGAGAAGAGCTCAGGAGGCTGGAGTTTGATGTTTAGCGTGCACATCATGGTGGCCCTAGGATTCTGAATGTAGTGATGCCAACTGCTCTTGCCACAGGCATACACTGTCACCTGCCTCATGGGTTGTGCTTGTCCAGCAGTGTTCTGGATGATTTGCCTTGGTTCATCCGCTTGACCAGTTCATCTTCACAAAACCGGTGAGATTCATCTTGGCAGCAAGATGTGCTGATTGAACATGCTCTCTTCTGAGTGAACTGTTCAACCATTCAGAACTGAGTCCAGGAGCGCCATCCGACTTCATTACATACAGGCTGCTGCAGCTACAGGCCTGTGAAGTCCTTGAAACAGCGCAGCGCCATGTACATCATCCCAGCGATCGAAAATGCACTCTCAAACATGCTGCCAAGCATCCACTACACAACTGTCCTAGCTGCGGTATACAGTACAAGGTGCAGAAATTCCACATTATTCCATCTCCAGATACAATGTCAACTGCCAACACACTCTGCATCTGCTCACTATGAGGCAGGCCTGCCACCGTTGCAAGCTGCATCATGCCTTCCCAACGGAAAGTAAAGTATCGCGGTCGGAGATCAGAATTTAAATTGCATGCATGTACCATGCCATTCATGACTGATGGCATGGTGCACCACGCAGTCATTCACTGCAGGCCAGATAGGTCACAAGTCTGCCTGTGGCGTTTCAATCGTATGAGCGCAAAGCAGCCACCTGGGCGCATCTGTGATACCTCGAGGATTGCAAGGCTGTCATCTACCATCACATCAGCTGCTCAGAAGCTGAACTTCTCGTGATGGCAGTCAAAGGCCACCTGGTCTGTGCTAGCCTCGAGGGCAGTGGCAAGGACACGCTCCACGATGCCCTGGTTCCCACAGATCATGACAGCCACACGGCACTCCCCAAGAGATGCGGCTGTGCTCGCTGTGCGGGCGAACAAGCTTGCTAGTTCGGGGCGGCCGTGTGTTATGAACACGCCTGGAGACACTGACCCCGTGCCCATCGCCTCTTCAGAGATACTGGGAGCCGCCTTGCCAGTCAGAAAGATGTCCTCCTGCACTCCGCGACTGCCTGCTCAACGCTGCATCTAACAGTTTCTGCCCTCACACTGCCTGTGCCTGCTCCAGTCAACAGATTGTGTCCCTTACATAAACACAGGTCTGGAACGATCAAGAGACAGCACTGGCTGCCGCTTCAACCCAAGACGGCACATCATGCGGCGTGCATGGGGACAGAATGCATGCTGGTTTCAGTACACAGAGCAGTGCAGTATCAAAGGCCAAGGAGGATGTAGTGTTCGCGATCACTTGAGTGGGCAGCTCCTGAAGTCAGTCCTAGAAACAGTGCTGTGTTGGACACAAGTCATGGCAGAAGGCACACCTGCGTGAGGAGGTCCCCGCAGACTGCGCTGTCTGACCCTGGCACATCCCAGCCGACGAATTCCGGCAGCTGGTGGCTGTCCGCGGCCTTGAGGATGGCGACGGTGTTGACAGAGAGCACCGGGCGGCCGCGCGCGGCGTCGGCGATGAGCTGCCGCTTCCAGCTCCGCACAAACGTCCACCCGACGCCCCCGGACACGATGACGAAGCACTTGTAGTGCGTGCCGTGCACGTCAATCATCGGTGCACCGTACGGGCCCTCTATGTAGGCCTGCACATGCACCTGCGTCTGAAAGGCGTTACCTTGCAATCAACGTCGATCGTGCTCCATTCGAGAGAAGCGCACTCCCATATCGGCATCACGGCAGATGCGACGCTTCTTCACATTGCCGCACCGTCCCATGAACCACTGCCGCCGCCTATACGAGGCTCATGTGCAGACTGAAGCGCACCTTCACGCTGTGTGTGCGCTCGGCGAGCTCGCGCACGCGGCCCGTCCAGTGAGAGCCGCAGAGCATGTGGACAGACACTCGCTCGTCGTCACTCGCGGAGGAGATGGTGAAGGGGTGCCAGTGCAGAGCCCCCAGTGCCGGCACGCACACAAACACCCACTGTCCTGCGGTGAAGTGGCGCCGCTTGTTCGCCACCGACAGCTCCACCACGGTGCGCTCTGGGGAGGCGGCGTCCGCTATCAGCCGCAGCCGCGCATGCTTCTCCGCCGATAGGCCTGCAACACACCCGGGCGGTCCAGCGAGCACTCTGTTTGCCGTGTAGCTGTGCCTATGCTCCGTGCCAGACATGGGCAACAACCAGTGCACTGGGCTCTGTTCGCTGCGAGCTGCGTGCACCGTCACAGCACGTAGCGCATGTGCCAGGTCAAGGTTTTGGGGAGGGCTGTGTACGGATTTGCCCACAACCAGGACCAGAGACGGTTGTGCATGACCTCGGCACCAGCTTGCCAGAGGTCACGTGGGAGATTGGATGAGACTGGACCAGACTATGGGGTTCTGGCCGCGTTGAGAACACATCACCATGCATACTAGCGCACACTGATTGCAGCGTTGCAGAGACTGGCTTGCAAAGACCAACAAACCAACGTTTGCGGCACTGATAGTTTGCAGTTTGCCCCGACAGATGACCGCAAAGGTGGCACGGGACAGCTGCTGCACAGACTGCGAAAGCGGCGCGGATCGCACGGGTACCAAACGCGAAGCGGATGAAGATGTCGATGAGCCAGAACACGCCGCCGGGGAGGCTCATCGGCACGTAGCGGGCGGCGAGGGCCGAGCCGAAGCCATGGAACGCGGCGCCGACGGCAGCGCAGAAGGCAAAGACGACATGCGTGCGGTAGAACCCGGCAAAGTTGCGGCGCGCGATGGCCGGGAGGCCAAGCGCCGACATCGCGAGGATCGGCGCAAAGAGCATCCAGCCGGTGACCTCCATGCCGTACGCATGGGTCCAGCTCTCAGCGACGTGGTGGTGGCGCCACGGCGTGAGGAGAGAGTCGGCGCGGCCCCCCATGTAGAAGGCGAGGAAGTGCATGGTACCATTCACGATGGTGACGAGGGCAAGCAGCTTGTGCCAAGGGAGCTGCCGGTCGAAGGGCAGGCCAAACACGAGCAGCATGATAGTGTTGGAGTGGAGAGAGAGGAAGAAGGTTGTCATCAGCGCTAGCGACGCGAGGCGGCCTGCATGCATGCATGTGTGATGCCTGCTGCTTGTGTTTGAATCGGTGTGTCTGGAGGGTGCACCTGTGTGTGTAGGTGTCCGGGTTGCTGCTGAACGACCGGCAGCTGTCTGCGGAAAGCATCTGCAGCAAAGGGCCGAATGTCGAGGCAGGAAATGAGTTACGGACAAGACTGTGTGGATCCCCGTAAGCGTGTGTGCTGGATGCGCCATGCCAGTGTGGACACGGAAGTCCCTGGAAAAAACAAACAGGGAAGCCACGGCAACGAATAACATACGCGCGGAGCAGCGGGCGGGGTAAACAGAGGCTGTAGTATCACCCAGCCTCCTCAGCACGGACCCAGCTGCCGGAGTCATCAAGCATGAAAGCAGGCACAGCAGCATGTGTGTGTGGCATGCTGGACTCGTCCTGGCCGCGGCGGTGTCTGAAGACAAGCCAGCTGGTGTCCGGGGGATCAAGCTAGCAGGTGAATGAACTTAGCCAACAGTGCATCTCTAGGGGCAGTCGTGCCAGTTCAGGGATTGATCACGCGACTGGGACTCTGCATTTCGTGGTGTGCGTCGTCGCCGGGGGTGCGCACCAGTCAAAATGACATTGACTCGGAAGTCGGGGTGGAGGGCCCACATGTAGGCCACCCAGACCATCTGTGCAAGCACACAGAGGAACACGAGGGCTTCTCCATACGTGAACGAATTGCGGCCGACGGTCCAGGTGAGAGGGTTGCAGCGCATCAAGGCCCAGCGCAGCTCGTAGAATTTGATTGGCATGTAGGCCAAGAGGTAGTTCTCCCTGGGCGCACTCTCGTACGGCACCCATGGCTGCAGCGCGATCGGCGCTGTGCTGCCCTGCAGGCCGCAAGGCTGTGAGCTGACAACTAGCGTGTGAGGAGTCAATTTGAAGGATCCGTGGTGGCTCTTGGTAATTGCAGAGGCTACCTTCTGGGCTGCACATGTGGTCCTGCTCCTGTCCTAGCAATAGTGTATGCTGTGTGCATTTCAGAATGTTCGACCTGGTTTTTTTCAGTTCAGGAGCTCACCTTTTCCCCAAATTGTAGGTGCACCTCGCCTTTGGGTTTGAGTTTGACGATAGACTCAGGGGCAGGGGCGTCAACGCTGCCTCGGATGACATGCGTGCTAGATGAAAGGCAGATCGACCTGTCCTGGATGCTCTCATCCATGAAGGATGATGACAGGCGCTGCATGCTTGCAACAAGGCTTTGGCTGGCCTCAAGGTCTTCCACCTGCATGTGACCTCAAAGCTGTGGGTGTGATCGTTCAGGGTGTTCAGGTTGCCTTGTTCAGGTTGCCTTTCGGGTTGCCTTTCAGGTTGCCTTTCAGGTTGCCCCGTTCAGGTTGCCGTAAGACAACAACCAACAACCCGCGCATGAAGGCACTGGATGAAGCCCGTGATGATACTCCGTTATGCGGGGCTAAATCAATGTGATTTGTTGTACAAGATTGAGGTGGCTGCGGCATGCCAAGATGGCATTACGGCACACCGAGAATAGCCACGAAATGCCTGCGAAGCTGACGTGTCGGCGTTTGGCAGTGATCTGGACGTGTTCAGTGTAACATGTTGGCATGATCGTACCTCGCCACCCACCCGCGTGCCTGAGGGCGCGATGCCGGAGCAGGCAACCCTGTCGTGCATTTCTGTCCTGAATTTCCCCGAACAAGACATGGACGCGCGATGTAGCCGCGATCGATCGGTGCAGTGGCGTTCGTCCTGCAAGGCATGTGGCTCGTGTTAACGTTAACGTCCAGACGCGCGCAGATGCACGTGCTTCTACGAAAAGAAACGGCCATGGCACCAAGATTCGGTAAAATGTTGCAGCAATGTTGCATTCGTTTGGCACCGACTCTGATCCGTGCACTTGGAAGCGTTGTTGCGGTTTGTTTAGTCACTGCGGAACCACTTGGGATGGCTCCACCGCCAGGTTCCGTGAGATGATCTAAAAGGCCCGCCTCTAGAAATCTTCAGCACTCCTAAGGTGTATGTAATTCCTTGCGGCATGATTCTGGCAGCTGATTGTGCTCTCTGATCAATGTAATTCGAGCGTGAGGTGGTGTACTGTAGTGGTACGGTTGCACGCTCGCTGTGTGTGTGCTTTGCAGTTGCAGCTTCTGTGTGTAG
>JAUMHO010063152.1:0-21510 GCA_032360965.1 Ulva armoricana
ATAGGCGGGTTGGCCGGGGGGGGGGGGGCTGGCAGCAGGGGGGGTGGCAAATAGAGGAAGGAGAGGGGCCGGGAGGGCGAGCTGTCCAGCACGGAGGGGGCGGGTGACCGGCCTGGTATGGAGGTGGTGGGTATGAAGGTCGTTCCTTGCCGAGTCATGAGCGGGAAACAGCCCCCTTGCGTGGGCCAAATCACGGTGCACGGCCGTCGCAGCTGCAGTGTGCCTCGTCATTTCTTGCAGTGTGCCTGGTCATTGCTTCCAGGCGCGCTGCTTGGGCTGCGATGACTTCTCGGTGGAGTGTGCATGCAGGATTCTGGGGCGAGCAAAGTTTCTGGGGATGTGTACATATGCATGTAGTTAAAAAAACAATCAGGTTTGGGTTACATCGATGAGAGACACGGTCACAGGTGCATCACGCATCAGCGTCCAGGTCTAGAATCAGAACACCTAATCACCCATCCTCCGCATACGTCCTTCCTGGACGCACCGCCGGATCGATTGATGTATCGATTCATGTATGTATTTATGCATCACGTTAAGGGCAGTGGGGTTTTGGGCGTGGTGACTGTGTACATGTGACTGTGTATGTTGGCTTGTGTGACTACCCTTTGGCGATGCCGAGCTGTTGCGTTGATCTCCGTGTAACACCACAGTGCTCGGGGGAAGTGGGTGGAGCGAAAGTGAACCAGGGCTTCCGGATGGTGGCAGAACTTGACAACAACATTGCAAACACAGCGAACTAAGATTTCCTAGTGCCTGTGTGGCACCCTGAATGTAAATAATACATTTTTCATGTTCGGCTACAATGCCAAACCCAGGCGAACATCAGCCACAGCCCCCGCACTGGCAGGGCTGTCAATGACCTATTACTCCTAATTCTCAACTTGCTCGAGGCGGCACTGGAATTTGACCAAGAAATTTGATACGAACAATCAAGGTCGACCTTGAGAAAGTTGCTGCCAGTGCTTGCACGGACAGGACGCGTCACACAATTTTGCAACTTGTCGCGCCTGCAACGAGAAGTTTGAACGTTCTGCAATCGTTTCTGTGCGACTTGTCACATCAGCCGGTCGCATGCATGACTGCCAGTGTGCGGTGCTGTTGTCTTCACCAGACTCCGCCCTGATTGGACAGCAACTTGAAACATATATAGGTTAAATGTTATGTGTCTGGCGGTTCGTGCCTAGCGATTATTCTCTCGTGACTGCTGCTACGTTACATGCCATGCAGTGCCTGGTGACCTTGTGCTAGCATGCAGGTTTTTTGGGTCCTGCGTTGTCCACAGCACTGGCAGCGCGGAGCTGCTCAGTATACTTTGCGGCCTTGGGTGTGTTCTAGGACCTGTGGCAGTTGCCTGTGTGCTGATGATACTGATGTGTGAGGGCTTGTGGCAGGTGTTTGCAGGTGTGGTCACCACCAGGCTTGCATGCACAATGCCCGTGCTGGTGCGAATGGCGCCCAGCCAGGCCTCTGCCTGGCCTTCACCGCCGACCATGGTATTCCAGATAGTTTTGGTTGATTGTGTTAGCCTTGGCGAGAGCTGCAATGGCCCATGTCGCCTATGCCAGTGTAATGAAAATAGCGATGTGCCTCGAAACATAACCAGGACGACATGGAATGAGCTCGTGGCCAGGACACATCCTTGAAAATTGTGCAGAATGCCACTACGATTACTTCACGGTCGTTTGATACGCATACGGTTACCGCTGGACATCTTCATGCAGTTCTGCCACTGGCCTTGAGATCACATGCCATCACAGACCTGGCCTTGCCTACTGCCGAGATGATAAATAAGATTATCTTCCTTTTACAGCATTGCTGGACGAGTGCGTATGATGGCGCACAGGGCAAAGCATAGTGTGCGTACCTCAATCCTGGAGCTGATCAACTGCGTGACGTGGGGGCTAACCTTCGCGCAAACAGGAACAGAGCAGCTTAATTTTTTGGGCATGGCACGGGTCGTCTCTGTGGTGTTGTTTGCGGTGTGCGCCAGCAAAACGGTGACAAGCTGGCAGCATCTGGTTTCCGGCGGTGCGCGGACTCTAATCCGCGGCAATAGCCTTGCCACAAAGATGCATAGAGCTTTAATTCCAAACAGTGGTGCGGAAAGCTACGCGAGTTTAGTTCTAGAACCTTTGCGTCAGCTGTGCCAGGCGCATCAATGGCCTGGCCCTGGCTGTGAACACCACGTTTTTAACTGGCAGCTCCTCACAAGATGCTTTTCTGATGCATAGTGGTGCCTTACGTCAAGGCCAATCGTGCGGACGTCTGTGCGCGTCGCGTCAAATGCATGAAAGAATAGACACCTGAGACACGCCCGATGAGAAACAGGCCGGATGTCGGCGCGGGGCCATGTTTTGCCCAAAGATCCACCCGAAGTCTATACTGATATCCAGTGTGTCGTGATGTTTCCAAATTCCCGTCCCAAAGGTTCGATTGGGAAAACAGGCTTCGCGCTGGCGAGATCTCGAGGTGCACGTGGAGGGTCTGGCCTCCTGTGCCTGTTGTGCATGTGACTGCGGCTGGTCTGTGAGTTGCCTCCCCCTCTCCCCATCATTGGGTTCCCTGGGGGATGTTCTCCACAGCACATGTGCAGCAGCAAGCTTTCTTCGCAATGTACATTTGTTGCTCCTTAGCTGTCCTGGGCTGTGCACATGCACTGCACCTTTCCTAACAGCCAACTGGAAACAGAACGCTACTAGCTTAGGATAGTAGCGTATGGCATTTGGCTAAAGAGACCACCAATTACCTCTGTCTTGGGTCGATGTTTGATCCAACCTCTGGTAAAAAGAGCTGGGTAGATCTAGAGTGTCTAGCATGCCAACTTGGAGTTCAGTGTTAAATACTCCGTTTCTCAAGTATGAATGCTCAGGGAGCAGAGGTTCTGTGGCCAACCTGCGTCTGGGTCTGATGTGATGCGATTACCATTTCCGGCCTTTTACTTACTGGTCGGCTGTATGTGGAAATCCACTGTCGCCATGTGTGTGTGGATCTCATGGGGGAGGACCTCTTGGCACACGTGCCTTCGTGCTCACTTGTCTGCCTTAATAATAGGTCCACTTGTCTGCCCTATAGGCTAGCTGGGCCTTGCAACTGAGACTCGAGTTCAGAGCCAGCCGCCGGATCAGCTGCGCGCAGGCTTGTGGAGGGTATATGGCCCAAATAGACAGTTTAAACTACCAACTTATGGTACGTGCGGTGGCAAGAAGTGTTCTTCGTGCACCGACTTGCGCCCGGGCACACATAGGCGTGCATCACGCCCACGTAAACAATGAATGTGATGTTAGCGCGCTCGCATTGGCCGCAGTGGATGCCTGGCGGCGGCGAGCCAGGCAGGGGTTTCGACGACTCTAATATTATGTCGACTATCGACGTGCATGTGTGCAAGACGTCTTGGCAAACCTCGACGGATCAAACATCGTTGCGCTCAAGAAGGCGTGCAGCGTGTACACGGAGATAAACGCAGCAGCCAGGCATCGCCAAGAGGTAAACGCGCAAGCAAACACAAGCAAAACAGCAGAATAAGCATAGTATCTGAAGCAGCCTAGGCATCACTCCCAAGATGGCGTGCAGCGTGTGCGGTGTGCCATGCATGACGAGAATAGTCTGTCATGGCCGTACGTCAATAGGCGCGTGATGCCAGCAATCACACACGTGATGAGGTACATCTGAATTGTATCTGTCGCAGCAGGCTTATACGGCATGAGTGCGCCAGTCCACACACATATGCTTTCAAGCAAAAGTGATCGACTGTCACTGTATGCTCGATCACGTCTGATGATTCAAGTACAGAACGCGACGCGCTCCATTGTTTGCGGAGGCTACTGGCGCATGCTGGCCATTGACCACGTCTCGTTCGGGCTGCAGCAAATGGCGACACAGGCAGGTGACTATGCAATACATGAATCAAGGTCACAGCTCTGGCACACGAGACGCCTGTTTCGGTCTACATTGCCTTGGACACGACGTCGTTTGGAAGTGCTCAGGTAAGCGCCATGTCACCTTGCACAACCTGTTCATGTCTTGAAAATATGCGTGAGGCAGAAGACCCGTTGCTGAAATAAAAGAGTCTCGGATTCCGAGGCGATGCAGTATTTCCTGGCAGTTGCTACGTGCACGACGTGAGCACTTAAGAGACGCGCCTGGCGATTGCTGTTCGCGTTGCGTCCTTGGCTTCAGTACATGAATATCTAACTAGAAACGGTTCTACTGTTGCATTGTTGTCATCGTTAGAAGTTGGTGTTTGGATAGGACTGTGCTGTCTCTGTCCAGTATTCCTGGCCGCCCTCATGACCGCCCACATCAAAGCAACGAACGCGCAGTAAGCACTGTAGTGGCTTCAGGGTAACTTTGCATGACAAGCATATGCCACCGCCCGACCAGGGCATTGATTATCTTCCTGAATCCATTCCACAGGGCTTGCATGTGTACAGCTTGGCCTCACACCATGCTGCACCCCAGGTGAGAGGCAGTTGTGCATAGTGAACAAGTGTGTCCATGTTCTATACCATCAGTGCCCCAGGAAATGCTCTGTTGTAGTCAAGCCAGCAGGCGTGTGGCAGATGTCCATGCCCTGGGCTTGGTGGTGACAAAGGAGAACTGCCGATCCGTTCATAAGTCAACCTGCACTTGGCGTGCATCCTTGGAGGCTCAGTGGCCCCACATTATGTTCAAGTGAATCGGTTGTTTGCACATTCACTCAGATGTGCTACCTCTGCTGCTGTTGTTTGACGCTACACGGCATGAAGTGCTGTGCAGGACAACAGGCAGTTGCTGCGACAAGAACAGAAGCCCCAGGATTCTGTTTTAGTGTAGTTCCGTAGGCCCAGACGTCAATGAGGAGACACGCGGGGTCCGTGAGGCTCATGAATGCCCGGGAGTACAAAAACCAACAACAAGATCGGTGCGCGTCTCCTGACACTGACGATGCACAGGGACTTGCATGCAAAACAGCCAGTTGATGCACCGCCCAACAGCTGCATGGTGATCTCTGTGCATCTCGTACATGTGATCCGACTGACGAGGCTGCAATCCACACCGGCGTCGGACCATCGCCCATGCCACAAGTCTGCGCATGCCAAAATCGTAACCCACCATTGCGGTCGTTTTAAGGTTATACGATCATGTGATACGTGGTGATGCTACGGGTTCAACTTCAAATGATTTTAGTGTAGCCTTGGTAGCATCTCTGCCCATGTACAAGCACGCCGAGTCTGAGGCAATGAAGGTAGTCTTGAGTAGTTGTCGTCGTATAATTACGCAACACCAGCGCTGGGCATTGTTGAAGCAGATCGCGCATGCTGCGCCCGATCGAGGCGGGCTGTACCGGTATGTTTATGCGTGTTCAGAACCAGTGTAAACAATATCGGCGGTGATGCAGGTAGCATCAGGAAACTAGATAGTGGTATGTATTGAGTAGTTCCCATCTCGTAGTATCCGGGACCATGAGCATGGTTTGTCGCCTGTACATATTCGTGGCGACCTCGTAAGAATTCACACCCGTCCCGCATGCAGGTCAACGCACTCACACAGGGGACAACAAAAAAAGCTTTTGACCAGCCTTCTAAGTATATTGGTAACGCTCGGTAGCAACATCGGGGCATATGCGGAGCTGTACTTTGTCGAACCACCATCCTGGACGAAGACTGACAATTGGCGACCAGCTGCAGCGCCAGGGTCGCAGTACTACTGGCATGACACATCCTTTGCTCCATCTTGCCAATGGGACATTGGCAGGCTGCTGAATGATGATCTTTTTGTGCCGGTGCGCCCTCGGTCTGCCTACTGTTGGCCTCTAAAGCATGTCCAAGGCCTGAACATGTCAGTCACGCCATCAAATGTATGGGTAGCGTAGTCGTCGTCAACTCGTCTTTTCCCACGAACCGCTGAAATACGAACTTACGACGATGCCGTGAAACAGCTTGTGGAGTTGCTGATGTTGGCGTGCAGGCATGTACATGGACAGCAGGCTGCTCGATCCCAGGCTGTACAAACTCCTGCGTGGCAAACATGTTCCAGAGACCCGAGGCCTTGTACAAAGAGAAGAATCCGTACCAGCTTGTCTCTATTCAGCGATCTGCAGTGCCCACTGTGCCAGGTGCTCGTGTCGGTCCGGGATTTGACCGGTACCCCATCATGCGAAACACACTTGCAGTCGATGCATACCGCTGCCCAGTCATTGCCGCGACAATCCTTGAGCTGGCTAAAAGTATCAGCATGAACATCACAGCAACAGAAGGCCTGCCTGCACCTGGACTGGTGAGCCCTGATCTCCCCACATTGCAACATGACTGTTGCCTGAATCATGCCCAAGGCACATCGTGTCCACACGACTTGTCATGTGCTCTTCCTGCCAGTGCCTTGCTGTAGATATGGGCCATTCACGGGAGGCTTGCTGACGTTGCATGCCTGAAGCTCGTGCAACCTGGTCAGTCCTAGAAAAGTCCAGGGCCGCAGTGTGGCTACCAGTCGAACCTGCACATGTGACCACCTCCTTTTGTGATTTTTCCCGGGTTGTGCAATGTGTGGCATGTTCCCGGTAGCCTCAGAGCTGACCCAGGGCCTTGTGTGACACAGGGATTTCTATTATGTAGGGCTGCCCAACGAACGATGATGTGGATCTGGTTGCAGCATTACTTGATGAGCGTGCAGCACGTCGGAATGCCTCACAGCCGTTCCAGTCTCCAGCAGGTGCTACTCAATCTCATTTTGCTTTTGCAACCCCAGCAATGTGCCCCACTGCATTGTTCTCTTGCCTTCAAGCATTGAAATGCTAGGCCCTTGATTGCTTTGGACAATCTCCACCAGAGAGGATCCACCATACATCACCGTTTGTCAGCTGTGACAGCATGAATCACGCCTGTGAAACTGCTGCAGACAACGCAATTGCACCTTTCACATACGAGTTTAACTACAACACATCCTATCTCGATACTCCTAGCTATGGGGCCCTTGCATTTGCTGGCAATGCAGCACAAGCCAAGGACCTTCTTGCCAGGTGTGGATCACTCGTTCCCACTCCCATGCTGCTTCTCTGCTCCTTTCCGACATGTCAGGCGTCCAGGGCAGCAGCTAGGGCATCGTGGGCGATGCACTGCCACTGCTGCCCAAAGTTTCGACCTCCAGTGTTGTCGGGTTGGTGCAGGTACTGCAATGAGACCACCATCGGTGTGGACCTCCAGGAGGCCATATACAATGTCGTGCCGGCATACCAGGACATCTTCTTTGACCCGGGCCTGGGGTACCCCAGCGGTGATCTGAAGACAGTGTGCCGCGACAACGGGACCATCCTCGATGAGCTGCCGCCGTGCGTTTCTGCCTGCACTCTCCCACCATCCTCTGGCCATGATGCCCTGCATGTCTGCACATCAACACGGCACGTTCTCTATTGCCTCTCGGACACATTCCACCCGCCACATCCAACTTAGCCGTGTTGCTATGCCAGAAAATATGCAGACGATGATGCCTTCACGCCTGAACACATGCGAGGCGTGAATACGAGGCGTGAAGGCATCATCGTCTGCATACCATACCGCGTGTGCCACCGACGATGGTACAATTGTGCCCCCGCAAACTTGGCAGCGGTGGTACACAAATACAAACTAGAAATCCCCGGTTCAGTAATTTTTTGCAATAAATCAGGGTGGTACACGTGGTACGCATGCCTTCAGCCCTCAACGCTGCGGTACAATTGCTCTGAAAGGGTGCATGCACTGGTCCAATAGTTCAGAGGTACAATACTTTGCGGGGGCGCGGTAGTCTCGAGCTCACGTCCTAGCAGCTGCATGCGCCGGGCCAGCAGTGCAAAGTCACCGGCCCAAGGCGCCAACGGTGATGTAGTGATGTGACTGCAACCGTTTTTCTGTAATTGGGTGGGTCACATTCACATTTATATCCACCAGAACTGGGTACCTGAGCTGCACATCCGACCCAGTCTCCAGACATGTACACAACAAAGTGGATATCCTCTGTTGAAGCGTCCGCCGTTCTCTACCCCGGTTATCACAGGGCAGTGGAAGAAGAGCGTTCGATCTGCATGCCGCGTGATCTCAACGGCTCCTTTGTAATCCGCAGATGCACTAGATATTGCATGTCAACCTACCAGAGCCACAACAGCACCCGCGTCGCGCACACTCACTCGCTCAGCTTGGCGACCACACACAGGCGGGCAGAGTCTAGACCACAGCGAGCGAAAAATCTGCAGTTGGCACTCCCAACCGCAAGGATGATGACTATGAATCATCATCATTTTCCCAGAGCGCACTCTCCGCTGAGCGTCCGGTTGCTGCGTTCACGATGGCGGCAGATACACCAGCTCTCCAGTGTCTGCCTGTTCCCTGTTTTCTGTTTCCTGCAACCCATCGATAGCCCCGAGCCCACATGCAATGAGCTGAGCCTGTGTATCCGTGCAGGCGGAGCACCTCGGCCGCCATCACGGAGGCCTTCAACCAGACACTCCTCAGCATTCCCGGTGCGCAGTGCTACGGCGAGATGGCGCAGTTCCTGGACCCTCAAGACACCCCGTGGCGGGACCGCCTGCTGCGGGACCCCACGAGCCGCCCCCTCTGGAGGCCTGCCGCTCGTCGCATGGTGGAACTCCACCAAAAGTGCCAGGCCATCGCTGACGAGGTGCGCCTGCTGCCAGAGCATCATGATAACTGCACCGCTGGCTGCCCCCATGCCACGGTGTCGTGGCGAATACTTGGGACAGCATCGCGATGATGACCTGGCACGGTTCCAGTTCTCTTGTCGTTGCGCTGTTGGCTGTTGCACTGCTTCTGAGCGTAAGGGGCTACAGTGCCAGGTCATGTTACGCCCAGCCCATGGCTCGCAGCAACTTGCAGCCCCGCCCTGAGCACTAGTGAAAGAGCTTACCTTCAGTGCTTGCGGTACCCTTCAGGCCCAGTTGCTCAGCGCTGCTTGCAACACACATGTGCACAGCCGCAAGTTACACAACAGGTCATCAGCTCGCTCCCACAATGCATGCCCATGCGGATTTTAGATGGGAAGTCCGATGCTTGATGCGACTGTGTCCCCGCACCTGTGCATGTCCACGCCATATGTGCTGTGAGGATCGCCAGAGTCAATATTGCTGTGACTGTGCGGCACATCCTGTTTGACACCAGTTGTGGCATCTGATCCAACTTGGTCCAGCATAGTTCCCAGTGTTGTATGTGCGACAGGATTGTGGGACGTGTCCACCGACAGCGGCGCTGTGACCGCTTCCCGCTTGGCGTTGGTATGTGTGCACGCGTGTTTCAGTTTCGGATTCAGCACAGGGACACGACCATGTGGCTGCTAAACCATGGCTATTCGCTGCTGCAGAACATCTGCAAGGAAGCGCAGTTCCCGGAGCAGCAGCTTGTGATTGATACATTCCTGACCTACTTCTCTGGAATCGATAACGCAGGTGACTGGGTTGACCCGTACCAGGACATTTTCCTGAGGCCCCCTCCCCCGGCCCCCCCCGCGCCCCCTGGCGCACCCCCGCCCCTCGGTGCGCAGCCATTCCCCGCAGCTGGCCCTCCAACGTGTCCACCCTACTGGGCCGCCCCCCTTGCGCGACCGTGCTTGGCAACACAACCGCTTTTCAGGGCCATGTCCACACCACTGAACTGACCGATGGCTAGTCTTTGTTCCTTCATCCGGTGAAAATTCCATTTTCACCGCGTTGTTGTACCCTGACAGAGTACTACAAAATCTTCATGAGCTCTATCTGACGCGCTTGCATTGCACATCGCGGCGGTAGCCATGTACGCTTGACCACACGCACTGTTCCTTGCATGGCCGAGTTGCCGTGCAGCCGTCGCCAGTTCATGCTGTTATCTAAATGGATCCATCGTGCCGCTCTGAATTGTGTGCCACTTCACACCCGCGAGCACGAGACAGCCTGTTTGCCACATGCATGGCCGCTTGCTTCATCCGCAGCCGGCATGCAGGTGCGGTGAATGGCACGCTGGTCACCAACGCCACCACCACCGCCAACGCCACCGTAGCGCCGCCGACGATCAACCAGACGTTCACTCTCACCGAGACGGCTCCGGCCCCGGCCCCGGCTACTGCTGCGGCCAACACAGCCGAACAGTTCGTGAACGCCACGCAACCCATCGAGGACAGTGCAGCTCACACCGCTGCCCACCGCGGCTTCATCGCCGCCACCGTCGCCGCTGCAGCTGCCGCAGTTGTCTATCTCCACTAAGCTCTGCTGCACACGGGCACCCCGGCCGCCTTCTTGCGCGCCTGTTTCTACCGGCCTGCTGGCCGCGGCGTTGCGTGGGGGCTGAGCGGTTGTGTGCATGTCATGTTTATGGGTGAGGTTTGAGGGCGACGCATGTGTGATATTCACCTGCGATGCAGGACGGCTTGCCTGATCATGCACAGCCGGTGGCTGTGCGGGTGCACTGGTGTATGGATGTATAGTGAGCATGCGTCTGGAGTGGTGCGCACAGGGTGTGTCACAGCCGCGGCGGCGCTGCGGCAGCATTGGGTTCCTGTGCGGCTGTGGTTGCAGCCCTGACAACAGTGATGGTGGTTGGCAAGCACCCCTTGACTTGTTGCCGGCAGTCGATTGTCGCAGGGAGCAGCCAGTGTCTAAGCATTTCTAATCATTGTTGGTGCAGAGTCAGGAAGTGCTGTAGCACCTAGGTGCTAGCTATCGGAAATGATGCGATTCTATCTTAGCAAGGTATTTGTGTGTCAGGGATGCCTTCCAGAGCACCTTGAGTGTATAAGGTTGCAGAGTGGCAAGATTCATGGAGTGGATCTGGAATGGCAGTATGCTCGGACTCGTGAACGTGACTGAACACAGGCTTGATGTGCGTTGGCACAATGATTTTGCACAGCAGAGAGCGCAGGTGCTCAAGGGACACACGTGAGATGCCCTTGTGGAGTACAAAATGATGTGGAGGTATGGTTTGTGTGAGCATGCATCTGGCCTGTAAATGTAAATGTGGCACTTACTCGCCATATCCTACAAAGACCTTGACATCTCCGGATAACCGGGACCACGGGCCCTGTGCATGTGGGAGGGCTGATGCCAGGCGAAGGTGGTCCAGCAACATTGAGCTTCAACTCCGAAGTTCCCGGGTTCGAGATTACTGTGATTCTACTCTGCAATTGATCCTCCTGCAATTGTGTAGTAAGGCTGACTAGTTGTTTAGCTTGAGGTGTCTTCGCACGTCTGGTGTATTGTAACATGGAATTAAGCTGTGCCAACGTAGTGAAAATGAACTGATGAACGACTCTTGATGCTATGGCTGAGAAAATCCTGGCGAGATGTTTGTCCCCCGGGGTGGTTGGACTTCTTGCCTGCTCCGAGGCAGTGACCACACACGCGTTGCCTGCGGTGCTACTCGAGCGTACCCAGTGGCTGCTGCACATCGAGGACAGAAGCAATCGACTGGATCGTAAATTACAACCTACGCGAGGACCCGGCTGTCATGTAGAGGTCGTAGCCATGCGTGCACACTCCGTAATCACAGCTCGTATTATCGACGCAGGAATTCCCAGACGAGTAGATGCAGCAATCGACCAGCGAGCTCTATAATATGTCATGTAATGTCATTTTCCGCAGCCAATTTTCAATGTGCCGAATACAAATGCCGGTAGGCAGGGGCAACGTGGACCCGTGGTGTGATATGCAATCGCCACATTCTTGGTCCCTGATGATAGGCAGACAAGCTTTTTGGTAAGCCGGTATGTCCCATCACTTTCGCTGCATCCACTCGCACTCGTACGACCGGGCTCTGTGTTCGTCTTGATGCAGTCAGTAGTGGTCAGAGGGGCACTAGAACGTCGGAACGGCACAGCTTGTTGCCCACGCCGTGAACTAAACAAAATGACCCGCCCATTGTATTTCACTGCTCTGCACAATCGTAGACTGCGTGATAGGATCACGTATGCGCTGCCGCGGTTTGACCATCCGTGCTTTTTCGTATTCTGTTTCTAGCCCCGGCCTGTCTCACGATGGCGCGAGGAAAGTACAAAGGCCCCAAGCGAGGAGCAGGTCAAAGAAATAGGGACAGGCCTGATGAAGAGGAGGAAGATATATTCCGTAGGCAAGGTCAGTTTGTCAAGCCGACCTGATATGTCAAAGTACTACCGCCGCGATATCCCGCATACACCAGTTTGTAAGCAATCATCTTACACATCCAACAAGTTTCAGCTTTCCTGGCCATTTACAAACAGCGTCGGTCTGTGCACGGGGGGGACAGCCCTTTCGTGGCACTGTGTCGGCACCTTCCACAAGACTGAGAGCGAGGACCTTGGCCCTCATGGATATTGACGTTCCCATCCGCTGACATATCTGCCTTATTTTAGAAGCTGCGGTGGCGTGCAGGTGCAGGTCAGGGCGCGAATGCCGGAAAACTGCCTCCTAGTGATTCTGATGGGTCCGATGAAGAAGCCCCCAAGGAGCCTGTTGGAATGCTAGCTGGGGTGCGCTTCTTCTAAACGTACCTGTTGTCCCATGGACTGTGATTGTTTATGTGAAGAGCAGTTTTGTGGCCATCTTCATCTTGGAGACAAGGGTGCTTGGCTGATCTAATGCCATGCAGTGGTGTGCCTCATGAAAGGAGAACCAGCTATCGGCCCTGGCAGTGTTTTATTGATGTTTTTCAAAGTCTCTCATTTCCGAATGGCTCCGATCTGTCTTCAAATTGGCATAGTAACGCGGACGGTGTACAATGAACTCATCCAAGCACCGTACATCCGCATGTGCCGTGACACAAGCAATGTCAACTTTTCATCAGACGAGACTGGCATATCCATGTGCTTGAGTGTAATCTGTGCGTGTGTAGATGGGCGCCCCAGGGGATTTGCCACCAAACTCGAGCGATGAAGAGGACGATGATAGTGACTCAGATGATTCAGACATTCAGCCGCTAGGGACGAGCAAGGCCAAAGCTGATCCAGAGCCACCACGTAGACGGAAAAAGGACGAGGAAGATGTTGATCCTGCACAGGTGAGTGGTCCTCTTCTGCAGTAGCGCGTCATGACCCATACCACAGGCCTGTCAAAGCAGCCATTAACCATGGGATAATCAGTTTCGCATAAGACATATATATGCCATATGGAAGCTATCATCTAGCCCCGACTATAGCCATGCATTTGTTGCCGCCTATCTTTGTATCGGATTGTTGATCAGGAGGAACTCTCACACTCGAGCCGTTGCATCCGATGACTGCATAGCAAATGCTTGTCACGCTTGCCACCTGCCCTGTCCACCCCGTCACATGTTTTTATGGAGCATTCACAACAGCCGCTGTGCTCGTGTTACACTGTTGCAGAGCCTGCTCGCATCTGTGCCTGCTTGCAGAGTGCAGAAAATGGCTTGCACACATGCCAACCATTGGTCTTGCTCTGCTGGAGGCACTGACCCCTGCCACCCTGGTTGTGTACAAGTTTTACTATGCCTGTGCTTGTTTAAACTAAAGGCACAGTGTGTGTTGCCAATGCTACTGCGTTCAAACATTTGTGGCAGTGCTGCCGCCAGGAAGGTTTTGCTCAGCATGGGCCGGGGTATGGTGCAGATTGCCAAGGACATGGAGCGTCTGAAGCTGATCCGTGAGAAACGGGAGCAGCAGCGCCTGGAGAGGTTACAGCAGGAGGGCTGGGACCGCTACGCTCCCGTTACTTCGTCGAACAAGCCTCCTGATAGTCGTCCCTCTGATCACCCGGACTTCAAGAAATAAGGCCAATGAAGATCCCGACGATGCAAATTAATATAGAGAGCTTCCAATTAGTCCATGCTAGGGCAGGAGAACATACAAGCACAGACATGTCGACGAGATGACTTATAGAAAGGCTCGTTTGACGTGCTCTGCAGTTGCTGAGGATCAGCAGGGATCCACCTGCCACTCATGCCGGCTCTCAAGCCGTTCCAGTCGCAACAACGGCTGCAGTGGTGGTGGTGTTGCAACTGACCGGAGGCAGCTTGTAGAGGTCATACCTTATCAGTGATATGTTATCACTGATGATGTCCGATCACAAGACGGTTCCCGCTGCTGGCAGAATTGCACTGTGTGCAGTCACGTGCTTGTGGTTGCAGCTTTTTGCCTCTTCACAGTGAATATCATTGCGTCTCCCATCGAGACAGATGCAGTTGGTGGAGGATGGCTCTGGATTTCTTTTTCGCTGCTTTGTTGCCGCAGGAAAGGACCACGGTGGATCCCTGCACCAGGCTGCATCCCAGCTCCATGATGGCGCACGATGTTGTATGTGTGAGGCCTAATGGCGGAAGGTCACAGTATACTTATCTTCATGTTCTTGTTGGTAAGTGAGTGGTTCATCACTCGGGGGGTACTGACAAAGGGAACTGCACTGCTCTTCCACGGCTTGGCAAGCCTGAAGTTCGTGTATGATCCCTACGTACTGACAGCGATCAGGTCGCTTGTAGCATCTCAAAAATCAGCCGTGCACAAATTGTACACACTGCTGACATAGAACAGGCATGTATCTGCAAAACTGAAGCACGTGAAAGCCATGCTATAGATTACAGGATGCTCCAAGATTACGCTTCACCGTCTTACGTGAAATCTGTATTAGCCATGAGCCACTCTGCTGGATGCTGTACAGCTCGGTCAACTCTCGGTCCAACACACCTGTGGACACCGCTGTCCGTCCTTGTTCATCTGGAGCGAAGCGTCCGCGGTTGACAAAAACGCTTGACCATAGCGTCGGGATAAAATACAGCACAACTGTTGTTTTCATTTTTTGTGCTGCGATCAATTTGCATCCAGATGTCATAGCTAGGCATGTCACTGCGAAATATGAGCATAGCCTCGCCAATGGTCGCACTCCTTGAGAGTCGCACGGTAATTCGTCACGCTTAGCTGACCAACTGTTTATTGTTGGATAGTAAAGTCGTCCTACGTCGACATGAACAGCAATGGACCTTACAACGGGAATCCAATTCTCAACAGATGGTGCGCTCCGAAAGGTGCCAACAACGTACAGATTCAGTAAGTGAGTGACGATGCTTCAGTGAAACCTATTCCAATAGGCCGGTCATTCCCTAGTGGCATGCGTGTGCCTTTCACAGCAGCTGCTTCGTGTAGGGAGGAAGAGCGGTTTCATCGCCTGATGGCGAACCGAGTCAACAACGCGACGTCATCACTCAACACTGGAAAATCTGCCCTACGACGGAGATGTGGCAAGGATCCAGCACGGCCACGCGAAATGCTTGCCAGGGAAATTGGGCAGCTTGAAGGTATCAGACAACTCCCATGGTGGCGTGTGCCGATGGAGATGAGCCGTGTAATTCCATGGCAGCCATTCTTCGCACATTAAGTGGGAGATCATAGCAGTATGTTTTTGTGCTCACAATGCAGATTTCTGGATCACCACTTGACTAGCACTAAATGCAGAGTTGTTACAATCTGGACCTCTACCTGATGGTGACCAGGCACAGCGGGCGCAACAGGTTCAGAAGCGATTGCAGCGAGTCAAGCAGATAGCCTGCTTGGCGCAGTCATCCAAGAGTCAGACACGGACGTCAACCATACCAGAAAGCCACCAGCGCATTCCTGATGACCAGTCGCTCGAACAGTCCAAAATACTCAATGTCCCAAGTCTGTCCTCGTGCACATCAGCCAAGACCACCATCCCAACCTACAGCGGCCCACACTCGCATCAACATGGGGCCCCTAATGGACATAGATTCACCCCAGGCCAGCAGGAGTCCCCCAGAGAGCTCAAAACATTGACTTACTACCACCCACAGCCAGAGCAGCACGTCCACACTCGCCATACACTTCATGCCAAGCCTCATCATGGCAAATCAAAACCATCGTGGGACACCAGCTTTGCAGCAGGACAAGAGGATGGCTACGTTCCCAACGTCCGCAATCGAAAGCTCCTTCATGACGCCGCAACCTCCAAGCTGCACCAGCAGGTGCACACCCGCCGCTTGCTTACCCTCTCCACAGCAGCCTCGCCCACACGCACCTGCAGCGGGCACAGTCTCGCCCCGCAGCAGCAACAGCTGCAGCAGGCCCCGCATGTCACCGCCGGAAGTCACGCGGCGCTGCAGCGCGTCCTGCGGCGCCGGGAGCAGCGCGCGGAGCGACGCTGCAGCGCCAAACTGACAGCGCCGACGCCCCCGGTGCCGCACCGTCGTGCTGGGCGCTCCAGCGCAGCTGTGCAGGTCGCCAGCGTCACCTCCGCGATCCACCCTGCTGCTGGAGGCGGTGGCGCCGCCATCCGTGCAGGTCGCAAGCGGTTTGCATCTCTGCCAACGACTGCTGCCGGAAAAACAGAGGTGGATGTTCAGACTACAAGGGCTGGGCCAGTGCAGCGGCAGGCCGGCGGCAGCGGCAAGATGTTTCGACACACAGGGGACAGTCCGGCGGCACAGAGTGTCGGCAGCCGAGACCTTGCCGTTGGGCGTACAGGCAGCTGGTATGAAGAGTCCGTCCATGCAGCTGGTGCGCCTATTCTATGGACACGCATGGCGCCCCGGGGCATGCAGGCTAGCCTGCAGCTGGTTGAGCCGTTCCAGGGGTAGGCTTGTGCCTGATCTGCGGGGTGGAGATGACCAGCTGCTTGGAAAGCGTTGAGCAATTAAGATTGGATGATGGGGCAAGTTGGCAACCGGACAGACCTAAACGGCCTTCATGTGATATTCTGTTTGTTGTTGCATGGTTGTGTGATCTGTCAGGCACAACTACGAGTACGTTCGGATTCAGAGGGGCTTTTACGTTGGGGCATATAGCACGTGGTCTCAGGAACGATTCCGAAATCGTCAGTTGCACTTGAGGAGTACATAGATATACCACAAGCATGCTGCTGAAAACCGGGTGATGCTCAATGATTGAATGCAGATGAGGGCGGGTTGGACATGCACGGCGGCTTTTTGGAAGAGGCAGAGGGTGTGGCAAGTGAGCCGGGGAGGCCCCGCACGCCGCGCCTCAAGCCTTCTGATAAGCCCACGCTCCAGGAACAGGATATTTCCACCTTTGCCGTGCCGCCTGCAGCAGTTGCCAGTGATCCCACATGCGTCTGCACCGATGCCGGAGCGAATCCAGGCCTGGAGAGACCTCCTGATGAGCTGCAGCACGGTGACGGCACTGTCAGAGATGCCGCACGCGAGAGCCCCGCCACCAATGAGCCAGAGACAGCTAGTTGCTGCAGTTCCGGAGAGGCCACGGGCGCAGCCGAGGGCGACAGCCAGCATGAGGCGGAAGGGGACGCGCGGGATGAGATGCTGGAGCGTGCACGAGCGCGGGTCGGGTTTCGTGGGCTGCCGGCCGGGTTCATGATCGACCGGCTGGCTGCACCAGGCGACACAGCTGTGGAAGAGACGCCGCGAGCTGCAGGCGCGGGCGGTGGAAGCGCTTTGGGTGCGGCACATGTAGCAGCTGTCTGCGGCCGAGGCGGCGTGGGGATTGGGAGTGGAGGGGGGGCGGTGGAGGCGGAGCAGTCCTCAGGGATGCGACGCACGGGCAGTGATGATGTTCGATCAGAGGTGAGGGAGGATGGCAGCGGGGCGCATGATCAGGTGTCGGCGCAGCGGTGCGATGGGGCCAGCAGCGGTGGCAGTGTCGCTAGCGGTAGCTACGCGGCCGCGAGCCATGTGCCACCGGACGACCTGAACGGTTCGTTTCGCCACGCGATGTTGCGGCGAATGGCCGGAGGGGACAGTGATCGCTGCAGCGCATCTGCGGCGTCATCCCACCGCATCCGCCAGGGATCGACGAGACCGTCTGGCACTGGTGGCCAGAGCGGCGCAGCATGGGGGCATAAGGCCAAGCATGTGGAGGTGGGGGGATCATGCACACTGGAAGGTGGAAGCATTGGCGTAGGGGGTGCCGATAAGCTTGAGGCTGACGGCGCGTCCCTGGTGTCCTCCGTGGGCAGCGGCAGGAAGGAGGAAGATGCCGGCCGATGTGATTCTTATGTAGAAGACAGAGAGGGAGCCAGCAAGTCTGCAGCGGGCCATGTCGGCAGCTCCGTTCCCGGAGATGTGGCAGGGGCAGCTGCAGGGGATGGAACTGGGAAAGGAGGTGGTAGGCAGGGAGTTTTGGTCGGGGGTGTGGATCGAGGGGAGTCGCGCGAGGAGGGCGGCGTGTTGCACACGTTTGTGGCAGAATCTCAAGAGAGTCTCAAGTCGCTGCGGACGCTGCTGACTCGCTCGAGGGAGGGGCCGCATGCTGGGGTGCGCGCCGCAGGGCCGCCGCGTCGTACACGTGTGTCTGACCACGGCGACGTACGCCCGCAGGGCAACGAGGCGGAGGCGCACGCCGGAGTGGCGGAGGGGACTGAGGCTACAGCGGCGCTGCGGTCGGGGTGGGGCGTGGCACTTGCGGCCAGGCGGGGGGGAGGGAGGGAGGGTGCCGAGGGTGACGTGGCAGGATCGGAGCAGTCGAGCCCCGCTCGGAGCCTCGTGGCGGTGCCTGCGCGGGAGGTGCACGCGGGCCGCACGGACATGCTGGTTCTGCAGCGGCAGGGGAGCACCTACGAGAGCTTTGACTCGGCCACGGCGTTTGGCCATGCTGACGAAGGTGCGCAGCCTCGCTGCGGGCTTGCTTGTTGTGCAGATGCGGTGTGTGCGGTCTATGGCTTGCTGCCTTGCCTTATGCCTGTCACAGCGGTCGTGGGGATGTCGGCTACGTCCATCTTGTCGCATAATCCCGCCTGAAGGGCTGGCTCGCTCCACGCAGATTTGAGCTGGATTCTGGTTGTGGGATGCACTGCTCGGTGTCCAGCAGGTGACTGCTGATCACCCGTGACGCATTGCTGCGTACAGGCGGTGCAGGTGAAATGCCGGTGGAAGGATCTTCCCATGGCGGCTGGCCATCTGACCGCTATTCAAGCGACCGGGAGAGTGGTTCGCACCACTCTCCCGGTGCGCCCCACCTCTCAGAGTCCCCGCTGGTGGCGGCCGAGGGCGCCGGCTCCAGGAGAACACCAAGGGACGCTGCCTGCGGGAGGCCCGCCGGTGCGCCGCAGTCCCCACATGCTCTGACCAGCAGCCTGGCCATTCCGTTGCAGCTGCGGCATGCACAGGCTGTGCTTGGGGAGATTGCAGTGAGGTATGGGCTGGATGCCCCTGGCAATGCATGCGGCAGCGCGCTGGGGTCTGCCGAGGGGACGGTGGATGAACGGCTGGCAGAGGCGGCTGGCGGGACCGGCGTGTGGGCGACTATGGAGGATGGGGGCGACGGGGAGGACGGCCACACGGCGGCGTGGACGGTGTCAGGGGACGGGGCTGCACAGCTGGGGGCGGCGGTGGCGCCGCCGGAGAGTCCGGGGGGGCCCTTGCATTCGCTGCACAGTGGCGACGGCGACGCGGCGGCGCAGCTGTATGGGCCCGTGCTGGCTGGCGCACCGGTGGCGGGGGACTCGTTCAGGGAGGGGAGCTCGGGGATGCTAGGCGGTGGGGGCGAGCAGGGGGGGTTGGATGACGAGGAGAGTCCGTGGGTGGTTGCGGGGGAGGGCGGTTTGGACGGGGGTGGCGAAGGATACAGCGATGTGGGGGGGCTGGATGGAGATATGATGGAGGAGGATGGTGGCCTGCTGTGTGAGGCGCCAGGCGTGGAGTATGGGGAAGTGCTTGTCGGCGGGGGCGGGGTCGAGTTTGTTGGAATTGACGAGCCGGGCGTGCATGTGCTATGGTCAGACATGGCTAGCGGTGGCATGTATGGGGGGTATGGAGGGGCAGCGGTGCAGCCGGGCATGTACAGATCAGCGCAGGAGTGTACGCAGATCGAGCTGATTGAAGATGGGGAAGATGTGTGACTTCGTCTGGACTATGCCTGACTGTTTTTCAGGTGGGATGTCTGTGCTTGATTGGAAAACTTGGTGTTGGAGGGGTATTGGATGGGTGGGTGAACCTGAGGAGTATGCGGGAGTAGCATTTGTTGTCCGTGTTGAGATGTTCAGCCTGGATACGGATGGAGATGGGGTTTGCGATGAGCTTTGCTTGAGCTCTAAGCTTTGCTAGAGGCAAGTTCATGCAAGCCTGCGAGGAAGGAGCCAGAAGACACGTATGGTCAACATGACATAGGTTGCGTGTATGTGGACCACGAGCAAGCTGAGACTGTGCTGGAGTTGGTCATCTGCTGTCATCACCAAACTCCACTCACAGATAATGTGTGCCATCATGCCATGGTTTGGAAAGGCTGCTCGCTTCTACCCTTGCCATATAGTAATGGATACATAAATTTTGCATGTGCACCTCTTCGCATCGTGGATGGTGCCTCTTGGAAATCGGTTCGGGATCACGGTGTTCTGTTCGTGCCTGGTTCTGCATGTCCTGCATGTGTGTGTTGCTTGATGCCGCCCGTTCCCCCTGGTCATGTTTGGACTGAATTGTTGTAGTGAGCATAGCATTGCAACACATCGCGTGTTCTGTATGGGCCGCGGTGGACGCATATGCATCGACCAGAAACGGTAGGAACGCCCTGCAGGCGACCCCTGTCGGTCCATGAACGAAACGAAGACACATTAGTTCTCAAACTGATAGATTCCAAAGTGCCAGGGGAGCAGAGTGTGAAGAAAACTGATGGGAAGCGCAGCACCAAGGCTGAACGACGATCGAAACCATCATGCCAAATCACCGCACGCACAAGATTGCGATCATATTTGCATTATCTTCGTGGGGGTCAAGAATCTTACTCGACGTTCTATACGAAAGACGTTGCGGATTGACTATCCGCGGCCAGTCAGCAGGTAGCTGCTGCAGCCAGTCGAGCTCTGGGAGAATGCTTCAGGAGTCATGAGCAGGCGATACCTGAGCCCGAAAGTCCTTCGGGTTCATCCGATGCATAGCAAGCATCAGTTGCATGATTCATCTTGAGATTTTCGAGGACGCGACTTGAACCACGGTCCCGAAGTTAACGACCATGGCCAGTACTAGTATTTGTACGAATCTGCGCAGCCAAGTAGTATGTATGATTACAGTAGTTACAAAAGAGTACAAGGGCAGCCAAGTCCGTGCGTCCGTGCGCAGCCAAGTCCGTGCGTCACACATGTACATGCTCGATGACTCCGTTGCTGGTCTGAATGCTGCCCGTCATAGGTGCGTCAACTAATACGGCATCAACGTTGTTTCGCATGACGGAGGTTGGCACCAGCTACAGTGCCGAAGTGCAATCGAATAGCAGCAATGGCCGGAGTACATCGGCGTCTACGCCTGCCCTGCAGACCTCGTGCGCACCACAGCCACAGCCGGCGGCGCTCCAGGGGCGCCGCACGGCCCGGCCTCGACGGAGGATGTGAGGCTCGTCGCGTAATCCGGTCTCTTCTCGCACGCGCTCTACCAGTCTACCCCCGCCCCAGCATTCTCTGGGAACGCTTACCCGGACAATCGTAGACTGTCCAGGCGTTCGCACTTGTGGTGTGCAGCGGCTCTGTGATCAGGACTGTAAATAAAAATGTAAATGTGACACTTACTCGCCATATCCTACAAGGACTTTGACATCTCCGGATAATCGGGACCACGGGCCAGGGGGGTAAACCACCTGGAAACCCCCCTCAGACAACCGCACGCAACTCACAGGGCCTCCTCC
>JAUMHO010063172.1:0-21489 GCA_032360965.1 Ulva armoricana
TACATCTTATACCAGAAGATGCTGATATGGCTCAAGCGTTGAGTAAGATTCTTACTATTGAAGGGTTAAAGCGATGATTACAGTGGTTGAACACATGAGTCCGTTTACTTATATGTACTTACGTACTAAAGAAATATGGCATTCATATTTTGACAGAATGGTTGAAGCAGCGTGGAACAGAACTAAGGCACGTAAAGAGCGTGAGCATAAAAACGCTATGGTTAAAGACAAAATAGACAATTTACAATCATACGTGTATAATACTCTTAGTAACAATAATTCTGTATTTGGAAATAATCTTAGTAATATATACAGCCCTGGTATTCAAACATTATCATTAGGAACTGGGCCAATAACACTCAATCAGGGAGCAATAAGCATGAGTAGCGAATCAACGTCATTGAACTTTACTGTTCATACTGCTGCTGGCGGTAAAGTAGTAGAGTATCGTACAAGCAGTGGACAAAGTAAATTGTACATTGTTCCAGAAGGTGCTGATCTAGGTCAAGAGATTGGTAAAATTATAACGCTAGAAATATTAAGGGCTTAACATGGCAATTAAAGACGCATTATGGGTAGAGAAGTATCGCCCTAAGTCAGTAGACGAGTATGTATTTACTGACGAGCGAACTAAAGCACAAATCAAATCATGGATTGATGCTGATAATATTCCTCATCTATTGTTATCAGGTGATCCTGGTACAGGTAAAACTACATTAGCTAAAGTTCTTATCAATGAATTAGGTATTGATCCATATGATGTATTAGAAGTCAATGCGTCACGTGAAGGTAGAATTGAAGTTCTTAGACAAAAGATTGTAGGCTTTGTTGAAACAATGCCATGGGGTAAGTTTAAGATTGTACTACTAGACGAAGCTGACCATATGAGTCGTGAAACTCAGGCAGCATTACGTAGTGATATGGAAACTTATCATCAAACTGTTAGATTCATTCTAACTGCTAACTATCCACATAGAATTATTCCAGCACTTAGAGAATCACGCTGTACCCAGTTACATATCAACTCACCTGATATCACAGAGTTTACAGCACGGGTAGCAACTGTATTGGTTACTGAGAATATACAGTTTGAACTTGATACTTTAGATTCATTCGTAAAAGGAACTTATCCAGATTTACGTAAATGTTTGAATCAAGTACAAGTAAACTCATCTTCAGGTACATTAGAATTACCACATAAAGAAGCTGTAGCAGCTAGTGATGCTATTCTCATCGAAGCAGTTGAAATATTCAAATCAGGCAAGATACTTGAAGGTAGACAAACATTAATGCAGTATTTGGCAGCAAATCCACAGCAAATTGAGAATTTACACAAATGGTGTTATCAAAATCTTGACTTGTGGGGTAAATCACATGAAGCAAAAGATGCTGCTATTGTTATTATTCGTAATAGCTTAGCTAATCTTTCATTAGTTGGAATTCCAGAAATCTCACTAGCAGCACTTTTAGTTGAGCTTACTGCCCTAGCATAAATATTTTCTTTTAAACATACTATGTTCCTATTAATCACTTATAAACGACAAGCTGGTGGCACTATTAACGAAGAAGTTTCAGTGTCACGTAGAATTAGACCAAATGACATTCAAATGTGTAATGTTATTATGGATTACAAACATCGCAAGGTAGAAAAATGTTTCATTGAAGGAAAAGTATTAGATACTGACTTTGAAAGATTACATGAATACTACAAGAAAATCTATCCTAACTATATCAGTCAGTTAGAAGTTTATGCTAATCAGACAGATCCTAACGTCAAAACAGATTAATGACCCCTGCTGATTGTTTTGTAAAGTTAAACATAAACCCGTTTGTTTATCCCAAACAACAGTTTATGCCTACAGTACATTATAACTTTTACGATAAGTTTATCTATTATGATATCAACAATCCTGTTATTCATGCTGAGCTAGAAGCATTCGTCATAGGGTATGCTAAGCCAACTAGAATAGATTACGTAGAACTATTTGATGTGGCTAACTTACCTCTTCATAAAGATCATGGTGGAATACAATGTGCTATTAACTTCTACTATGAGGCCAATGATGCTGATACTGTATTTTATACTTGTAACGATGAAAATTTAGCATATGGTTTTAATCCTGAAGGTACAGAAGTAACCAAGTATCATGGGGAAAATGTATTATATAATCGTGAAGATTGTACTGAAGTGGGAAGATTTACAGCTAAAACAGGAACAGCATACTTGATAAACAATCAAGCAATACATTCAGTAGAAAGTAAACAAGCCCTACCTCGTAGATTTATTCAATATGAATTTCATCATAATGATTTTAACGAGATAAGGCTAGCGTTTAGTAAGTTAATAATTTAACCGTACAGATTTAGAACATGTTCAATGATTTTATGTCGTTGTACGTCTTTAACATCAAATCCACACATAGATAATCCAGGAACGTTAGTTTTAGTCAAACGTTTCTGTAAGTCTAGCAATCCGTTATCTGCTGTTCTTCTATCTGCTTGCTCAATATCACCTGTAATGATTAACTTAGAACCTTGACCTATTCTAGTCATTATCATTTTGAGTTGACTAGGTGTACAGTTCTGGGCTTCATCTAAGATGATCCAAGCGTTTTTAAAATTTCTACCACGACAGAATGCTAGGGGAGCAATTTCTAATAACTGTTCTTCTAACATGTACTCAATGTCTTTAGTGTTATAGTATTCACGCATAACATCAAGTAAAGGTCTAGTCCAAGGTTCCATCTTTTGATTGATATCACCTGGCAAGAAACCATGTTTCTCGTCATCGACTCCTACTGCTGGTCTGGTTAGAATAATCTTTTCACACATACCAGAACGATAAGCACGAATAGCAGCAAGCATAGCTAGATAAGTTTTACCTGTACCAGCTGGGCCATGTACTACTACAATATCAGTATTATCATCTAATAGTGATAAAATATAGCGTTCTTGGTTTAGTGATTTGGGGATTAGTTGCGGCGGGCTTTTGTGTTGTTTATGGGTAGGGAAGTCTATAGTGTTGTTTTTGTAGTATTTTTGATTTGCGGTCTCCTGTTTTTTGTTCATAAATCTAGCGTCTTGTTGATACTCTTTTCTAAGTGCGGAATTACGTCTTTTACTCAAACTAGCCTCCGGTTGTTATTATTCTATATCAGCCTATCTGATATGAGAATATTTACAGCTAAATCATAGTCTAAAGCAGCTACTACATTACTGTGCAGACTGAGATAAATACAGAGATTGCCCAGCGAGTCTTAACCCTGACTTTCTGACGAATACTGAATATAGAGATAAATACTTGTATGAGCTTACACAAAAAAGACGTTGAATTTTTTGATTCCATAGACTACCCTTCTATCGTAGATAATATCAAGGGTATTTTTATGTCGGATTCCAGCTTGATTTCCTTGATGGATTTCGAACGTGTATTAGACGAAGCTGACTTATACGCATTTAAGAACTGGCAAGTAGGTGAACTAGTTGACGGTCCAGATATCAAACGCTACTCTGTAGCTTGTACTTTCATGTATCCAGAACGCTTAATGCCTAACCCTAAAGGTGGCAAAAGATTAATCAATTTAGGATGTAAAGTACGTTTCCTAAAAACTTCAATAAAAATGCCAATCAAAGTTGAATCACCATTTGACTTTAAAGGTGGTACGCACTATCCAAAAATGATTGAACGTCATGTATGGTTAGTAAATATCGTTATGCCCAAAGAACTAATGAATGATGTTAAGGAAGGTAGTATTGACTTAGCTGACCAAACTATTGACTTAGAAGATTTAGATGAAGCATACGCAGAAGATTTAGATAAGAATAGAGATGAAGAGGCTCCGGGCGGAGCACTAGGTGCTGCCCAAGGAATGGGAGCGGCCCCAGGTGGCGCACCAATGGGCGCACCCCCAGTAGGAGCACCAGTATAATGGCTAAATTAAGAACACAACCCCCTTTACTACTTGAAGGTCTAGAATACATGGACTTGGAAGCACAAGTATTACCTCAAGTAAGTATTGATGAATACAAAGCTAAAGTTGATAGCGATGATGAAGTAATTACATTAGCGTTCATCACTAAAGGTGTTCAACAAGCAGAAGATTTAGCTGAATGGTTCGACCGTGGATATGATTGGATACTAGACTCAGAACCTTCAGAAGGTGAATTATCACCAGGTAGGTATGTAGTATTTGTAGAAATGCCTAGACGTTCAACTGCCCCTGATAGAATCATTGAACTATTAGATGATTTAGAAACTTTAACTGACCTATCATTAGAAGATTGGACATTAAAGATTGACGATGAAGATTACGAAGCTGACCCGGCAGCAATCAAAAAACATATCACATTATCACCACATGATTATCGTGAAGCACATGAAGAAACATTAAATGAATGGCGTGTTCGTTCAGGTATTGAACCACAACCACTATATGATTCTGCTGCTCAAGACGAAGCTATCAAACATTTCAAATCACTAGCAGGACTTTAATAATGTTATTGTACTGTTTACTGGTCAGTCATCTTACTGCCATAACTTTTAGCCTGTACCTACATCGTTCAGTAGTTCATCGTGCAGTACAATTTCATCCTGTAATTCAACAATTGTTTAGATTATATGCTTGGTTAACCTTAGGTGTAATCCAAAGAAACATGATGGGCGTACATAGAATACACCATGCTACCAGTGATACAGAAAAAGATCCATATAATCCACATAACGGTTTTGCTGAATTTTACTTTAAAAAAATATGGATGACTACAGTTCCAGTAACTAATCCTGAACACTTGATGTATATACATAAGTATGCGCCAGATGCGCCGGATGATTGGTTAGAACATAATTTGTATTCAAAGTATTATTGGTTAGGATTGGTAGTATTCATGCTATTCAATGTATTAGTATGGGGAATGATAGGTATCTTAATAGCTTTAGTTCCACTCTTTACAATGGCCATGATCAATTTAGTTATTGGTGGCATATCACATACGATTGGATACAGACATAAAGACACACGTGACCGTTCAACTAATATTTTTCCAATTGGTATTATATTTGTAGGTGAAGAAATGCATCACAATCATCATATTGTAGCATCCAGCGCAAAGTTCTCAACAAAATGGTACGAATTTGATTTGGGATTCGCTTATATTTACATATTGTCTAAACTGGGTCTAGCCACATATAAAACAGCATAAATAATAAAAAGGAGAACAAAAATGGCAGTAGAAACAATATTCCCTAAACGTAACATGCTAGAAAATCCTCTAGCTTCTACCGACGATCATCATGGTGTACTAGCATCAGATCCGTCAATCGCTGCTTTCCCTGCTGATTCATCATTTGGATCAGACTTCGGTTCAGATTTTGGTACCACACCAGCAGTATCTACAACTGCAGCACCTGTTTTAATGGCAGCACCTACAACAACTATAACACAAGGAGCTTCAAGTATGCCAATAACACCACAAATCAATGCTCAACAAGATCAGGGCAAACTAATTCAATCATCTGGAGGCGCAATTCAAGAAGGCGCAGATGTTTTAGTTAAAACAGATGATAGCTTTGGTAATTTTATCAATAGTAAATGGCGCCCATTAATGGCTGTTATTTATATGGTTACTTGTGCTTGTGACTTTGTAGTATTTCCCATATTATGGTCACTATTACAAACTCTATCAGGAGGTCAAGTAACATCACAATGGATGCCTTTAACATTACAAGGCGCAGGTTTATATCATATCGCTATGGGTGCTGTCCTTGGTATCGCAGCATATGGTCGTAGTCAAGAAAAAATAGCTGGCAAAGCTTAATAAACAAAGGAAAATATAAAATGAAAAAACTTTTAGTAATAATAACAACACTATTGAGTATAACTTCAATGGTGGCTTTCGGTCAAAGTACTCAAACACCAATCAATGTTACAACGCTTACAGTACAAGGTAGTCCTGCTCAATTTACTAGTTATAGTGGATTAAATGCTACATTTACTTTTGGTACACAGAATACATTGAATGGGGCATTTTGCAACAGTGGCGCAGGTGATGTATGTACGCTACCAACATCACCATCAGGTGTAAACGCATATCCTATTGCTAATACTCGTTGGGGTACATATAAACTTAATAATCCAAACGCAGGTAGTTGCTCTCCAAGTGTTACATTTGGTGGTAGTCAATATTGTTTGTTAGAGTTCCACTTTCATGGTCCTGCTGAACATTGGGTAAATAATTCCGTTACTGATTTAGAAGTACATTTTGTTTATTTTAAACTAGCTGATGTTACTGGTCCTTATGGATTATGCAACGCAGATAGTTTGTTAGTACTAGGTCAACGTATGGTAGGAAATGGTAGCACAGCAAATGCTGCTTGGACTAATGTTTTTAATGCGATACCAGCTGCTAACGCAACTGGAGCAGTCTCTGGCTCAACTGTTAGTTTTAACATTGCTTCGATGATGGGTATGGCTAATTTTAACACAGCACCTTCTTTCAGATATAATGGTGGATTAACTGCTCCAATTTCCATTGGTACCTTAGGTGCTAATAGTACATGTGTTGCTACTACAAATCCAAACAACTCTCGTCCATGGTGGGGTAATCCTCAACGTCAGTTGACTGAAGAAACTTATCCACAAATTGTTTCTTGGGTACTGTTTAAACAACCAATACAATTATCTGTAGCACAAGTACAACAGTTTAAATCTGTATTCACTGATGGTAATGCTCGTGCTGTACAACCAAATGGTGGAGCTACAGTATATTACGCAAATCCTAATTAGGACAAATTATAACTTGACAAATAGTTTTTAGTAGAGTAAAATATGCGAATGAATGATTATTATACTACACTAGGTGTACCTAAAGAAGCATCATCAGCAGAGATAAAGCAAGCCTATCGCAGGCTTGCCTCTCAGCATCATCCAGATAAAGGTGGTGACACTGCTAAATTCCAGCAGATTGAGGAAGCATATCGCACATTAGGTGATGAACAAAAACGTGCTGAATATGATCAGCCTCAATCACAATTCCATCATCATAGTTTCAACCAATCGTTTAACTTTGGTGATATATTTGGTCAACATTCTCCTTTTGCTGATATCTTTAGGCAGCATCAGCAACAACATCACCAACGTAGAACAAGTTATAGAACCAGAGTTCAAATAACATTAGAGCAATCTGCTAGAGGTGATGAAGTACCAATCCAGATCAACACAGCACAAGCTCCAAATAATGGTTTATTTAAAATCAATATTCCTCAGGGTATAGATACTGGTCAAGCAGTTAGATATGAAAATCTAATACCTAACGCTGAACTTATTGTAGAGTTTTTTGTACTGCCACATCCAAACTTTCGCAGAGATGGGTTAGATATTATTTCTACACACAAAATCAACGCACTAGAATTAATGGTTGGCACTAGTATTGATGTAGAAACTATTTGGGGAAGTAGCTTACAAGTAAGTATCCCAGCTGGTACGACAACTACATCCAAATTACGACTACATCATAAAGGTTTAGTACATAATGGTCAACAAGGTCACCATTATGTCTTGATTGAGACTCAAATACCTGATACAATATCTTTACAGCTTAAACAAGCAATCGAAGCAGAACTTAATCGTAATTAACCAAGGAGCAGATGTTGAATAACTCACCAGAAATTGATAAAATTATCAATCGTAGTTTGGATTTGGCTAAAGAAAGACAGCATATCTATGTAACTATAGAACACTTGCTGTTAGCAATGTTAGAACATAAACCTTTTTCCAAATGTTTAGATCAATTTGGTATTGACGTAGTATCAATGACTGGAGAAGTATCTGCTTATGTAGATAGTCTATCATCTATTACGCTAGATGTTCCTAATCCAGAATTAACTCCTCAAAAAACTACAGCACTTGAGCGATTATTCAATCGTTCAGTCACACAAGTATTATTCACTGGACGCAGACAAATACAAACTATTGATTTATATGTGTCAATGATGGCAGAAGGCAATAGTCACGCACACTATTACTTAATGAAATATGGCTGTTCAAAAATAGAATTCATTGCTCACTGGCAACGTACTTACAAAGTAGACGCTGCTGATAAAGTAACTAAGCTTACTGATGAACAGGCTAATGAAATATTAGAAGAATATACTATCAATTTATCTGAGCTTGCTAAGCAGGGTAAACTTGAGCCATTGATTGGTCGTGAACCTGAGATTGATGAAATTATGAATGTACTTGCTAAGAAATATAAAGCAAATGTACTATTAGTAGGTGATCCTGGTATTGGTAAGACACAGCTTATCGAAGGCATCGCTAAACAAATCGTAGAAACTCCTGAACTTGTTCCTGAGTTTATCAGAGACCATGCTGTTTACTCATTGGAGATTGGTTCACTATTAGCAGGTAGTAAGTATCGTGGTGACTTTGAAGAAAAGGTCAAGAACGTACTTGAAGCTTTGAATACTAAAAAGAAAGCTATTCTATTCATTGACGAAGCACACATGATGAGTGGTGCTGGTTCAGGCAATAATAGTTCAGTAGACTTTGCTAACATGATTAAGCCAGCTATTACTAAAGGTACATTAAAAGTAATCGCAAGTACAACATGGGAAGAATTTTACGAATCATTTGAAAAAGATCGTGCGTTAATGCGCCGCTTCTACAAAGTATCGATGGATGAACCTGATTATACTACTACTGTCAAAATTTTATCAGGAATTTCTCATCGACTGAATGAATTTCATGATGTAAAGATTACTGACATTGCTATTACTGCTGCTGTTACAGCAAGTACACGTTATATTCACGACCGTAAGAATCCAGATAAGTCAATTGATTTGTTAGATGCTGCTTGCGCTAAACGTAGAGTAGCAGGACATCATGGTTGGCAGATAACTGAAGAAGATATCAATCAACAAGTAGAACGTATGACTGGCGTACCTGCTGATAGAGTAAGCGCAGTAGAAGGTACAGACAATACTGATAGAGTACAAGGTCTTGAAGTTGCTATTAAGTCACGCTTATTTGGTCAAGATCAAGTTATCGATGGTATCTTAGACAGAGTTTACATGGGATTTGCTGGATTAGCTAATGAAACTAAGCCTCAAGCAAGTTTCTTATTCTTAGGTCCTACAGGTACAGGTAAAACTGAAACAGCTAAGTTACTTGCTGAGAATCTTGATATGAAACTTATCAAGTATGATATGAGTGAGTATGGCGAGAAACATGCTGTATCTAGTTTAATCGGACCTCCTCCAGGTTATGTAGGTTTTGATGATAAGAATGTAGCAGGTGGTAGATTGATTACTGACTTAAGTAAGAATCCCTATGCTATTCTATTATTCGATGAAGTAGAAAAAGCTCATCCTGATATCTTCAACATCTTCCTTCAGTTATTAGATGAAGGTACAGTTACAGGTTCAAATGGTAAAGTAGTCAATGCTAAGAACTGTATAATTATCATGACTTCTAACTTAGGTAGTGCTGATGCTGACCGTAATGCTATTGGATTTGGCGATCAACAACGTACAGGTGATGACGATAAAGCACTTAAAGAGTTCTTTAAGCCTGAATTTAGAAATCGTATTGACTATATCTGTAAGTTTAACAAGCTAGATACGTTAGCTATTAAGAAAATTGTTCTAAAATTTAGTGACAAACTACGTGAACAGTTAGAAAATACTCATAGAATCACACTTGAACTTAGTGAGAGTTTGATTACTCACTTAGCTGAAGTAGGATATGATCCTAAGATGGGTGCTAGACCTCTTGCTCGTAAGATAGATGAAGTTATTAGAGTTCCCCTATCTAAGAAAGTCTTGTTTGAGAAGATTAAGAATAGCATTATCATAGCTGACTATATAAATGAAGAAATCACTTTCGTAGTTAAAACTAAATCAGTCTTAATCGGTCATGATACTACAGTCAATAACGTATTAATGTAATATGAAAATTACTAATATTACTAGACCTGACTTGTTCTATAGCAAGTACGATACCAGACTTACAATCGAAGCTAAAGGTATAGGTTGGGTAAGATGGTATCGTACTGTAGGCGATTTGTGGAAACGAATACAAACTGAAAAAGTTGAACAGTATCGATACACTCATCCTGCTGATGTAGCAGAATTAACCAGAGATGATGTTGTTAAACTATTTCTGTTAAAACAGCTTATCGAGAATAATCGCAAAGGAAATACAGTAGCCTATACTCACAATTCCGTTCATTTCTACGTCAATAGTCATAATCACGAGATAATCAGACAGTTTGTGGATTATGCTACTGATAATGGATTATTGATAGAAGCTCTAGTAGTCGCAGAGAAGCATCCTGATGTTATCTATCTAAAGAATCCCAAACACAAGCATAGAGTCTATTTACGGGCTAAAACTTATGATGCTTATACTGTTGATAAGCTAAAGTCAGAGTTTACTGAATATCTGAACAAGTATACTAATACGTTTCACCCCTGCCAAGCACTTACAAAGTGGCTAGAAGCTGATCCTGTGAAATATCTGTGGTACAGCAGAAATGTTCAAAACAGTCATTTCATAGAATATGACGATACCTCAGCAATCACTATGCTAGCTATGTGCTTTCCCGATCTCATTGGCAAACGATATCAGCTAGAATCTACTGCTAATCGACCCTAAGTCAAAATCTTAGTCAAATCCCCGGAATGATAAATACTATTATCATATTCGGGGAAATCATGGCTAAAATCATAGAAGAAATCGTAGTAATCAAATTTTCTAAGCTCGTTAAAAGCGACACCCAAGAAACAATCGTAAGTGCAGACATTCAAGCTGCGCTAGAACAAGTCGCACAAGAACTTGTCGGTAACTCTATAATCGTGGAAGTCGAATCAGCATAATGGCACAGAATTCAATACAAATACTATTACCTCAGATAGTTGTTCCTAATACAGGAACATATATCGGGAACCGCGTAACCGCGGCAGCGTACTACAACATTGGCGCAGCAGTTCAGACAGTAAGTTGGGTCACTGATGGTAACTGTAATTGTAACATAGCTATTCAAGCTACATTAGAAACTACACCAGATTCGAATGTTGTAGTCACTGGAGCTAGAATAATTAATCCAGGTGCGGGGTATACAAGCCCACCTACTGTGACATTTTCCAATGGCGGTGGTGTAGGCGCTCAAGCTTATGCTACTATTAATGGTACAATATCTAATATAGCTATCTCCAATGGTGGTGGTAACTATAGCTCATCACCGCAAGTAATTATAGCAGCTCCTGACTTACCTAATGGTGTACAAGCAGTAGCTAATGCGACAATCTCATCAGGTGTTAAAGCTATTACATTCGAAAATACTTTTACTCAAGGAGATGGATATCAAACTGTTCCTACTGTTATTATTACTGGTGATGGTTCAGGTGCTACAGCAGTAGCAAGTATTCTTGGTGGTGTCGGTTCAGTTACAATAGTAGATAGTGGTGCTAACTACACAACAGCTCCTAACGTTTCATTCAACAATACAGGTACAAATGGTAATGGCGCAACAGCAACAGCAACTATTACAGGCAATGTAGATACAATAACTATTAATAATCCAGGTGGCGGATACGAAGCAGCACCTACAGTAACTATTTCTGCTCCTACATCAGGCATAACAGCACAGGCTACAGCTAATATTCAAACAAGTGTTGAAAGTATTTCAGTTACGAATCCAGGTGGAAACTATACTATAGCTCCAATTGTAACTGTTGATGCTCCAATATCTGGTGTAACAGCAACCGCTACTTCAACATTATCAGCAGGTATATTTGGCATTACTGTTACTGATCCGGGTTCTGGGTATACATCTAATCCTGATGTTGCCTTCACAGGTGGTAACGGTATCGGAGCTACAGCAGAAGCTACTATTACTAATTCAGTTGTTGCTATCAGAGTTAATTTTGGTGGAGAAGGGTATTCAGAACCTACAGTTGTTATCACAGGAGCTAATGCTACCCAAGCAACTGCTACAGCAAACATAAGTGCTTCAGTCTTATCAATAGACGTTGACGATCCAGGATCAGGTTACACATCTGCCCCTACAATTACAATCGCAGCTCCTGATGATCCAGCTGGTGTTACCGCACTAGCAACCGTAGTATTAGGCGATGGTGGAGCAGTACCCGTCGATGAAGTTGCTTCTATTGATATAGTTAATCCAGGTTCAGGATACTATAGTATCCCAACATTTACAATTGATAATACTGGTACAGATGGTGCTAACTTAGCTGGTACATTAAATATAAACGGAACTATTACTGAAATAGTTATGACTGACATAGGTTCAGGATATAATGAGGTACCTGTAGTTACTATTACTGATACAGTAACTCCATCAATAGACGCAGATTTAACTGCTATTGTTACAGGTGTTGTAGAGGCTATTACAGTTACTAACACAGGTGGACATTATACAACTAAGCCTACTATTGAAATTACAGGTGGCGGTGGAGCAAATGCTGCAGCAAATGTTTCTAACTTCTTTGGTGGTATTAGTTCAGTTAACGTTACTAATATAGGTTCAGGTTACACTACTACTCCTAATGTTACTATTACACGTGCCTCAGGTGATACCACTGGCTCAGGGGCAACAGCACAATCATCAACTACAGGTTACTTGACTACTCTTGTTATTACTCAACCTGGTTCAGGCTATAATACACCTCCTACAGTTACCATTGGTGCTCCACAAACAGGATCCAATAGAGCAACAGCCATAGCAACTATTAAAGGTAACGTAAGTGCTATAACTGTAACTGCCAATGGCGCAGGTTATACATCAACCCCACTAGTAATACTAACTGGTGGAACTGCTAACGCTACTAATGATGGTGCTACAGCAACAGCAGTATTATCTGCTATCGTTTCAAATATCACAGTTACTAATCCTGGTATAGATTATTCATTTCCTCCTACAGTTACTATTGTAGGTGCTAACACTACACCAGCAGTAGCTAATTCTCAAATTTCTGGCACAGTTAGAACTATCACAGTATCTAATCCTGGTTCAGGTTATTCTACTGCTCCTGTAATTAATATTGTAGGTGGCGGTGGTTCAAATGCTAATGCAACAGCTAACATTGTGGGTAACATATATTCAATCTCTATTAGTAATCCTGGTATAGGTTATATAGCACAGCCTAATATTGCTATCTCAGGTGGCGGTGGTAATGGTGCTACAGCTAACACTATCGTTGGTTCAGTGCAATGGTTCACAGTAGCTAATATTCCTATTGTTCCTACTAACAATAACCGCGCACAAGCAGGCTTCCAAAACATCACTGGTTCATATGTTTGGATGAGAGCTATTGTAAACGATTTTGCTAACGGAACTATCCAAAACGTAACTTTATCCTACTAAAAAATATTTCGACCCCATCTTTAGTTGTTAAATATAGTCATCGATAACTTAAAGGACTATTTGATATGACAACTAAAGATAAAATTATTCCAGTAGACGCAGTACAAGAATTAGCTGACAAAGCAGCACAAGCAGCTAGTATTGGCGGCACTGGACCAGCAGCAGATCAAGCACAACAACCAGGACCTGGACAAACTCAAGTTCAAGTTAATGTAGACTTTCTAAAAACTACACGAGCACATATCGCTATGCCATGTTATGGTGGCATGTTGACTGAATCAACATTTATGTCATTCATCAAGTTTGCTAATACAGCAAGACAACTTGGTGTTGATTGGACATTAGAAACAATGGTTAACGAGTCACTAATCTCACGTGCTCGTAATACATTAACAGCTAAATTCTTACATCAAAAAGAATCAACTCACTTGATGTTTATTGACGCTGATATCGGCTGGGAACCATGGCACTTACTAGTATTATTGAATCACGATAAAGATGTTATCGGTGGTTTATATCCAATGAAAACTATGCCAATCAAATGGGTAGTTAATGGATTCGAAGGTGCCGAAGAAGGAGCAGATGGCTTACAAGAAGTATCAAAAGCAGGTACAGGCTTCTTATTGACTAAGCGTGTAGTATTTGAAAAGATGGCTAGTCATCCTGCTGTTAAACAATACAAGAACGATATCGGATTAGATCCAATCTACGATCAGCATTTAAAAACATTCTTTGACACCGCAGTTCGTCAGAATCGTTACTACTCAGAAGATTGGACAATGTGTGAAAACTGGCGTGATATGGGAGGTAGAATTTGGGTTGACAAACGTGTTCTATTACGTCACTCAGGCTCATATGTATTCTGTATGGAGAATCAGGACCACTTATTCAATAACATCGGTCCTATGTTTGCTCAGAGCATGTCACAGCAGGGTAAGATTAATGTTGTCGATACTTCGGTATTAAACATTCCTTATGTTGCTACCCCTGACGCAAACCCAGCAGTAGCAGGAATTGCTCAAGCAGCTGCAGCTGATGTAAATGCTCCTAAAAAGTCTAAGAAAAAATAACAGTCCTTTAACTTGTTATTTTCTTTGCCCGCTATTCGAGTAATCGTCTAGCGGGTTTTTTGATAAATACCATATGAATCTAAAAGAACTCCATTCCTTCAAAATGTCTGATGCTATCGCACTGCACGATGAGCTGAACCCTAAGCTATTTGCTAATGATAAGCTCAAGCCAGCCATCCGTGACAGATTACTAGAAATTGCTGAAGATTTTATTCAGCATCTAGGAATAGACAATTTTGACGTAGATGATGTTACGATGTCAGGTTCATCCGCAGCATACTCTTATACCCCTCATTCAGACATAGATTTACATATTACGACAGACTTAAGCAAATATCCCGATAATGATGTTTATCGTGAGTTGTTTGATGCTAAAAAGAATGTATACAATGAAACGCATAATATTAAGATAGGTCCATATGATGTGGAATTATACGTACAAGATACAGCACAACCACATGTATCATTAGGCGACTATTCAGTATTGCGTAACGAGTGGAACAAACATCCAGTTAAACGTAGAGAGAATTTAGATACTGCTGCTACTAAGCTAAAGTTTGAAAAACTAGCTGCCCTAGCTGTTAGAGCATTACGTTCTAAAGATTTAGAAAAGGTAGAAAATGTAATTGCTACTATAAAAAAATATCGCCAGGCTGGATTAGATGAGCATGGTGAGTTTGGCCCAGAGAATCTAGCATTCAAAGCATTAAGAACTCAGGGCTTAATTAAGAAATTATTTGATTTACGCAATAAGTTACACGCAGACGCATTTAGTATAGCTGAAACTAAAGTAACTGACGAAGATTATGATCCAAATGGTCCTCCACCAGGCCCAGAGTTTAAACCTACTATGCCAGCTGGTACTGTTAAAGTAGATGTAAGTGACGTATACGATTGGTATAAACTAGGTCAGCATATAAGCAATATGAAGGGATTAGGTAAGCATGATTTTGGTCAAGGACCTCCTAGTACTATCCTCTCATTTGGCAGCGAAGAACAAGAACACAAGTATATAAAAGATTTAGAGAAAACCGGTCTCAAAACAACTGATATCGACCCATATGATCCTAATCCACCTAAGGGTATGAAGCGTCAGAAAACTGACCCTGCGTATAACGTATCTGAAGCTAGCGGGTACATTCCCTCGAAATCTCAAAAGAATGATCCTAGATTCAAAACAGCATTAACTGTAGATGTTAAGCCTGATTCTATTCAACAGAATGCTAAAAAGCTAGGTTCTAAGATATCCAGGGCAGGTATTCCCCCGCTATTACGCCCTTAAACTTAATCCCGCATTTAACTAAACCAGATAAATACTATATACAGTATGGGATTTCGTATGGGCAAAAAAATTAAAGAATCATCAACTACCGCAGGCGTTATAGCTCCAGTGGCTCAAAGCATGCACACCGACAAACGTTCCGTCGTAGGTCAAGGTATCTATGGCAAAACTAAAGGCGGCAACTTATTGACTGGTAAAAAGTCTAACAAGAAGTTCGTTAATTCTATTGCTGAAGCACAAGAGGTAGAAGAAGGAATATTTGACATATTCACAAACAAAGACACTAAGAAGTCTAAGAAAGTAGCTGTCAGTACAGATGATGAAGAAGGAAAGATTAGCTTTAGTGATTTAGGTAAAAATGCTATGTTTGATCCTAATGATAAAAGAGTTACTGATGACCAACGTATATTCTATGAATTCATATTAAGTCAAAAAAACAAAGCCGACTTAACAGATTTTATAAATGTAATTAATCATTACATTAAAAAATATAAGGAAGCATTAAGGAAAGAAGGTGGAAGCAATCCACTTAATTCAGGAAGATTAAAAGTATTAACTTATTTTGAAAGACAATTAGAAAAAATGCCTATTAAAGAATCTGATATCAGTGAAGAAATGTTAGCTAAAAGATTAGCACAAGATTTTAAATCATTTAAACACCCTAAAGACAGAGGAATTTCACAACGTGCTAAAGACCGTGATATTCTACCTAGACAAGAGTTAGATGAATATAGTTGGGATGAATTCAAACAAGATGCTGCTGATACAGGCAGAGGAGTAGCACAAGGCGTAACTTTTGGTACTGGTGAAAACATCGCTGCAGCTGCTAAATCAGCGTTTGGTCCAACTACTTACAAACAAGAATTAGAAAAAGAAAAAGCAGCTAATCAGGCAGCAAAAGAAAGATCACCATACTTATATGGTGGTGGTGAACTAGCCGGTTCAATACTAACACCTGTACCTGGAGGATTAGTAGCAGGAAGTTTAATTAAAGGTGCCTCAACAGCAGCTAAAGTAGGTCGTGGAGCAACATCACTTGGTACTAACTTAGCTACATCATATGCCGTTGGAAAAGGTAAAGAAGCGCATGATACTAGTGTATTAGGTAAGCCAGCTGAAACACCTGCTCAAGCAGCTCCAGCACCAGGCCCAACTAAAAATAAATTTTTACCACCATCATCAGTTCAAAGAGCCGCAGCAGATACTGCCAAGCCAGCACAAGCAGCAGCTCCTTCAAACTTCAAGCAAGCATTTGCTGCTGCTAGAAAAGGTGGCGCAGGTACATTTACTTACAATGGTAAAGAGTATAATACGCAACTAGCAGAACAGGCAATGACTAAAATGAAAAAAATTAAGCCTACTATCAAACAAGATAAACTTACACCACATGAAAAATTCAAAGGCAGTGTTAAACGTGCTGGTTACGATATGGATGCTGGCGCTAATAGATTACTAAAGCTATTAGACAAACAAGCCAAAGAACGTTCTGAACGTGATAGTGAAGATGTAAATGAATGGATATCACGTAGAGAAGAATTTAATCCTCAACCTGCTGTCAGCACATTTGAATCAGCGGATAATGTAAAAACTTTTAGAGTTACTTTAGTAGACAGACTAACTGACGAACCTAAAACTGTAACTGTTAAAGCTTCAAGCAATGAAGAAGCTGAATCCAAAGCAGAAAAGCAACATTCAGGTTACGATGTACGTGGTAGTAGAAAAATTGCTGAAGGTGCTAAAGTAGATAGAATGGTTAAACACGTTGAGAAATCAGAACGTGCTGCTGGTAAAAGCAAAAAAGAAGCAGAAAATATTGCTTGGGCTACAGCTAACAAACGTGGAATGTTAGATAACAAAAATAAAAAGAAACATGTTAACGAAGGCAGAGTAAAAGACTTAGCAATGGCTATTGATGAACTTACACATGATGGCAAAACTCCAGGACAAATAGCTAAAGAACTAGATGTACCTTTAATGATAGTATTAAAGTTCAAAGCTCAAATGGATCAAATGGATAATCCTGTTGTAGCAAAAGGTCAACTAAATGAGTTTGATCCTGGCGAAGAAAGAAAAGGGCCATTTACTTTATTAGCAGGTGATCATCACAATGCTTATGAAGTAGGCAAATTTGATAGTGTTGAAGAGGCTCAAGAAGAAGTTGAGTTCTTAATGGATGCTGATCCAAAGAGTGCTAGGCAACAAGTTTTTACTATCCTTGATAGATATGAAATTAAAGTTTGGGAACAAGATCCAGCGGATGCTATTGACCATATGCGTAGAGCGAACAAGATACAATTTCTTAAGCCAGGTAAAAAAGATGTAGACGAAGCAGCTAATCCAGCCCAACAAGCTGCTATCGCTATCAACATGAAGAAGCATCATCAAAAGCCTAAAAACGAAAGTTATAATAGTGATGAATACGATGATGAATCAGGTATGGCATACAATCAATTAAAAACTATTGCTCGTTCAGTTAAAGGTCTGATGGATACTATTGATGACGGTGATAACTTACCTGAGTGGGTTCAGAAAAAACTAGCACTGGCTGAAGATCATTTAGTAACTATTTGGGATTACTTACAAAGTGAAAAAAGTGATGAAGTAATGGAAGCCCGTAATGGCGATACAAACTTTGGTTCTACTGTCGCTCATGGTTCATGGGTAGTGTATGATGGCGGCAAAGTAAAACGCTTCAAGTCACGTGACGGTGCCAAGGCATACGCTGAGAAGAATGGCGGCAAAGTAGCCAGCAGTGAACACTATGCTGACAATATCCAAGGTAAGCAAGGTGTGGCGGAAGGCTTGGAAGACAATGGAATTAGTTTCAAAGTACAAAAAGGCAAAAACAAATTTGCAACTACTTTAAGTGTTGGTAGTAATCCAGCTGGAGTATACCAATATGATGCTACTACAGGTCGTAGCATAGCCGAGGTTTATCCAGAATTCAAAGGCAAAGGATTAGGTAAATTATTGGTTTTACATGCTATCTATACTGCGGCCGAATTGGGATTAGATTTCCAAGAAGATGAATCAAGAACATCAGAATATGATAATGTATTAGACAGTTTGAGTAGCAACGGTTATATTGTCGATGACGATGGATATTGGTATGTTACTGGTGAAGGTGAACAATACCTACAACAATCAATGAAGCAAGGTGTGGCGGAAGCACAACAATGCCCTGAATGTGGTGGCGCAGCTTATGATAATGAGATGCTAGCAGAAAAACAAGATGCTTGCTATTCAAAAGTAAAATCACGTTATAAAGTATGGCCTTCAGCATACGCATCAGGCGCATTAGTAAAATGTCGCAAAGTTGGTGCTAAAAACTGGGGCAATAAATCAAAGAAGAAATAATATGAGAGCAGATGAATTCATAAATGAAGCTTGTTGGAGTGGTTATAAACAAGTAGGCATGAAAAAGAAAGGTACAAAGAATGTGCCTAATTGTGTGCCTGTAGAAGAAAATGCTTCAGGTGATAGTTCATTACATGATTGGTTTACTAAGAGTAAAGCTAGTGATGGCACAAAAGGTTGGGTTCAGATTGGTGGTAAGTATGCTGGTAAGCCTTGTGCTAAACAACCAGGTCAAACAACTAAACCTAAATGTGGCAGTTCAAAAATGAAACGCAATCTAAACGCTAAAGAAGAAGAAGCAGCAGCACGTAGAAAGCGTAAAGAAGATCCTAATCCTGATCGTAGGGGCAAAGCCAAGAATGTAGCTACTAAGAATTTAAAAGAAGAAGCAGATAAAAAATGTCCTCCAGCTACTCAAAATATTACAATTAATTTAAAAAATAGACAAAAAGCTATTGACGAATATGGTTATGGTCCACTAAATCCAGATATGCCTAATCGTAAGTTTTGGATGAAAAAAGTTGATGAATGGAATTTAGATAGTACAGAAGAAGCAAAACAAAGTCTATGCGGTAACTGTGCTGCTTTTGATGTAAGACAAGATACCTTAAACTGTATTGCTTCAGGTATTGACGCAGACAATCCAGAAGATGCACAAGGTGTAATTGATGCTGGTGATCTAGGTTATTGTAAATTCTTAAAATTTAAATGCGCTAGTCGTAGAACATGTGATGCGTGGGTCACAGGTGGTCCATTAACTGATAAAGAAGATATAGCAGAAGATGCCACATTGTCACCTAGTGCTGTAAGAAAACTTCAAGGGTTTCTTAATAAAAAATTTCGTGCTAACCTAGATGTAGATGGTGTGTTAGGTGATCTTACTAGAAAATCTATTGAAAAATACATGCCTTCAGTATCTAAACAATTAGCACCTAATCCTAATCGTACTACTCGTGTACAAGGATTTGACAATAAAAACTCACAAGATAAAGATGTAGCAGAAGGTTGGAGTAAGAAGTATAAAGATAGTATTAATTGTTCTAACCCTAAAGGATTTAGCCAAAAAGCTCACTGTGCTGGTAGAAAGAAATAAATGAAAGCATTTGAATTTATAACTGAAACTAAATTAGGTAATACATTATTATGGCCTGAGTTTGTTAATAAGATTAGTAGTATGATGAAAGCCACTGGGTGGAAAAGTCGTAAAATGGGTGATAGTACATTTATGTTTATTACCGCAGGTACTCATGAAGATGAATGGTTTATAATTGTTATTGATAATGTTGGTGACGGATTTTTTAGCTATGGTCTAGGCACAGTAGAAGAAGGTCAACCTTATATTGATGATAATTTTAGAGGTGAGTTACCTACAACAGAAGCTAGTCTAAGCGAACTAATGAATATGATCCGCGATGGATATAACTTAAATGAAACAGTAGATGAAGCAGTATTAGCAAGAGAATAAAAAAGGAAAACTATGTTAGCAGATAATTTAAAATGTGTATTAGCATGTAGCTATACATTCGCAGTAAAAGCGCAATACTTTCATTGGAATGTTGAAGGATCAGACTTCCCACAATATCATGAATTTTTTGGAAATTTATATGAAGAAGTAAATGATAACGCTATTGATAGATGCGCTGAATTTATTAGAACATTAGATGAATATGCTCCGGGTTCATTTTCACGTTTCATGGAACTAAGTAAGATACCTGAGCAAACACGTGTACCTCGTGCTGAACTAATGATGCAAGAATTATATGATAATAACTTAACTATGATTGAAACATTAAAAGAAGCATTTGCTGCTGCTGAAGAAGAAAATCAACAGGGTATTGCTAACTTTATTGCTGAGCGTTTAGATGCTCATGGCAAACATGGTTGGATGTTACGTTCAATTCTAAAAAGACAAAGAGCATAATATGCGTATTAATGAAATACTAGAAGATAAAACATTACTAGGTAGTAAGCCTAAAGATAACCCTAAGTATCTTGGGCCTACAGCTAAAGTAAAGAATATCTCTCCAGTATTAGGTAATTCTAAGCGTAAAATGCAATCACCTTTAAATAAAAAGTTTTTTGGCGGTAGTTAAATGAAATCATTTGAATTCTTATCTGAAGCACCTTTAGTTGACTATGAACCTATAGGCGACTTCAGTAAACCTGGGCAAGGTGGATTCAGACACGAAGTAGATAGAAAGCTAGCTACACATCCAGTAAACATTCAAAAGATTCATACCTTCTTAGAACAATCTCCATTCGATTTTAGAATCTATGCTATTAATAAACCAGGCGCTAGTAAGTACAGTGAATATGGCGCAATGGATTACGATACATTTGAAAAGATATTTGGTAAAGATATTTCTACTAAAGTATATTCGAATATAGATGATGCTA